>WTXG01000048.1:0-208691 GCA_022496185.1 Multifurca ochricompacta | reverse complement strand
GACCTGAGAACCGATCTCGAGACATGGCCAGTCCGATTGATCTGTGGTTTTTCTAAATGCGTCCTCCGCTCGAGATTGTGCATTGCTTAGGTCGCATAGGTGCTCATTGACCTGCAGAACGTCAGTTTCCACTGCCTCGGCCTTCCAGTCAAACTGTATACCATGAATTAGTGTGTGTGGGGAGAGCTTTGTTTTATCATGTGGCCAGGAATTGTGAACATATTCAGCTAGCGGTAAGTATTCGGGCCAACGATACTGATCATCGCTTATCCAGAGTCACAAGTATTGTTCAAGCCAGAGGTTCATACGTTCACTCGAGCCATCTGTCTGGGGGTGGAATGCAGTCGACAAGTTTTGTTGGATCTGAAGAACTTTCGCTAGTGCACACAGAGAAATGCAATGTGAACCGCGGATCTCAATCGGAGATGATGTTGTGGGATTCCAAAGAACGGAAAAAGGTGAATAATAAAGGGCCACAACTCCCTCGCCTGTGATATCTTTGGAGCAGGGTATAAATTTGGCAGCTTTAGAACATCCTTGATCTACGATAGTGAGTACTGCATCATATTTCCCAGCCAATGGGAGATCCGTGATCAGATCCATAGCAATATATTGGAATGGACTGGCAGTAGCCGGTACATCTAAGGGAAAGGTCGGTGCTTTCCTGGTGAGCTTGGGTTTATTCTCTTGACACTTTGTGCACCCCGGACGTATTCCCGTACAAATTCTTTTAAACCTTCACCTTCATATTCATATTGTACTCCTCATGTGGTTTTATCTATACCTGGGTGTCCTGCCAGAATATGATCATGATGTCGCTGAAGTACTTTGTGCTGCTCCAGGAGAGTGCTTGGGAAGGGAAGTTTCACAGGCTTAGATGTCTTAAGGAATAGCTCAGCAGGAAGGACAGTGATCTCATCATTATCTCCTAGTCCGTGATCAGCGTCTGGTTGGCGTGAAAGCATATCTGCAACCGTATGAAGCTTTCCTGGGACATGCTCTAATGTGAAGTTGAAATCGGCAAGCTCTTGCAGCCATCTAGCTTGCCGGCAATTGAGTTTTTGGGGCTCCTTGAAGTACTGAAGATTGTTGTGATCAGTGTGGACTTGGACTTTATGTTTAGTGCCAAGAAGGTATTGACGCCATGATCTAAATGTGATGATATAGTGAATAGTTTGTGATCGTAAATGTCCCAGTTACGCTGCGTAGCATCTAGCGTCTTTGACAGGTAGGTGATGGGGTGTAGTCATCCTTCAGGATCTTTTTGACTCAGGGTCACTCCAAGGGCATAGCCTGAGGCGTCAGCATCCACAATGAAAGGTTCTTCAAAATCCAGTTGTATTAGCACTGGTTGTGAGGTCACTCGTCGCTTAAGAGTATTGAATGCCTCCTGTTCCATATTGGTCCATTTCCAAGGGTTCTTGGCACTGGTGAGCGCGTTAAGTGGGGCTGCAATTTTGCTAAATCCTGGATAAACTGTTGATAGAATTGGCAGAACCCTAGGAATGAGCGGATCTCTTTCACAGTCGTAGGTGTTTCCAAGTGGCAACGCCTTCTACTTTGACCAGATCCATGTGCACCTGATTCACCTCAAGGATAAGACCGAGGTATTCTATGCGTGTTTGTTCAAAAGCACATTTTCCGGTTTGAGGTAGAGATCCAATTTATTGAGTTTATCTAAGACGCAATGTACTTTGGATTGATGATTGTGGAGATCGTGATCAGTATGAATTAAGATGTCATCCATATACACAGTAAACCAAGCATTCCCAGTTTCATTGCATTCATTAAGTTCTTCTCTAAATTCCACATTCATCATGGTCTGGAATGTTGCCGGAGATTTGTGAGACCAAAGAACATCAATTGGGTTTGTATAGTCCGCGATTCATCTTGAAGGCTGCCTTCCATCAGTCCTCTGGGACTATACGGATATTGTTATATCCCCAGTGAATATCCATCTTTGTGAACAGAGTGCTGCTGTGGACACGATCTATGAGTTCCGGAATTAGTGGTAAGGGGTATGTATTTCAGATCGTCCATTCATTAAGTTTGCGATAATCTTGGACTGGCCTAAGTTTTCCATCCTTCTTTTTGATGAAGAAGAAGGGTGATGCGTATGGCGATTTTGACTCTTTAATGTACCCTTCTGTAGGTGCTCCTCCAAGAATTTATTCAATGCGTCCTGTTCTCCTGGTCCTAACGGATAGATCCTACAATCTAGTGTCAAAGGTGCATCTGGTTTTAGCTCAATTCAATGATCCAAGGTTGGGCCTCAGGAAAGCACTGCACTTCCTGGTTGCTGAACACCTTCTGATGTCGATGATACTCTTTTGGCACGATCTGATCCCAAGAGCACTCTAGATTATCTTTTGCTTTGATTGCTAGTTCCTGAGCAATATTCAGTTTTCTAATAAGTGCTTCTGGTACGCTGAGTTGAATTGATTGCATAAGATGTCCTTGACTCCAGTCTATAATCGGGTTACTAGCGGTGAACCAGGGATAGCCCAAGATCATTTGGTCTGTCCCGATCGACACAATGTAGAATCGATGTCATTGAGATTTGTTGTCTGTAGTTATATTGAGATCCACATATTTATCAATGTTCCAGGTGGCGTTAGGGTTCCATCGGCATTTCGTAATTTCCTTGGGATCGCAAGTCATTTGGTCGTGAGTCAGTATTTGATAACTGTTTCTGTAACTGATGAAATTTTCTGTTGCACTGCTGTCAACAAGTGCTTCTATGTCGGCCATTTCTTTCACACCATGGAGGGGAACAATTATTTTCATTGCTTGAATTGGTGAAATGTATACATGATGAGAAACTATCACTCGAATGAAGGCTGCGCCATTCAAGCGATATAAAAAGTCCTTGTCGTCTTTGAACTGTTTCTGTAACTCCAAGCATTGGTCGTCCGGTCATCCGATCTCAGGGATGCTGCAAGTGCTGCGACGTCCATGGGTGGCTTTGAGACATTTGATCCAGTGGGTACCATTGCCAGTCATCGGAGCAATTTCCGTGATGGCAGCAGTCCGGGCCGAGGTGCTTGTGCTGGGTCAAGGCTTCTTGGTTGGGCAATCATGAACAAGATGACCTTGTCGGCCGCACTCAAAACAGCGGCCCTCCCTTCTATATTGTTCTTGTCTTCGGTAGTGACTGCCTTTTTGATTGCATCGACGTCAATGGCATTCGGGTCATGTCGTTGAGGGAGGGTGGACTGTACTCCTTGACTAGTGCTTCGGTTACTGATTGGTGTTTTGTTCTCGAAGAGGCTCTGTATGTAGACCCAGTTCGCATGGTATTGTCAAGCCAAGTCTGCTGTTTTGTCAATGTCTGAGGACTATCCTGAGTGATCATGGTTGTACTAGTTTCTGAGGTAACCCCTTTAGAAAATTCTGTCAGGTTGCTGGATCATCTAGGTACAGCCCGGCCCAAGTTGTGAGATCTCGGAATTCAGCGATGTAATCATCGACATATCCATTTGTCATCCAGAGTTTCTCTAGCCCCTGGAGTGCCTTTTGTCCTGCAGCTATATCGGCGAATGCCACCTGAAACGTTTGACAGAATTTCTCCCATGGGTGCAGCTCTTGAATTCTGGCATGGGTGATGTTGGCTAGCCACCTCGTCTGCTCCATCACCCATTGGTTAATCTTTGGTCCTCTCATTAGGCCCAACACATGGGAAACTCTGGATATCTCATTTCTTATGATTGTTGCTTGGTTATTCAGGAAGATGTGGAGCTCTACTTGAGTCCACCAATGCTCTGCCTCCGCTTGGTTTCTGTCAAAGAATGGGGGTGGTATCCCTTCAATCCATCCTCTGGTTGCATCATCCTTGGGTGCTGTGGTTTAGGGCCTAGCACAAGTGCACTCGTGAGTTACCCAGATCCGAACTTGTGGGTATTTAGATTAGATAATCCCATACTCGGATCCGCATGAGTATGTTCCCACGGATCACCCGGAGCTGCGAGTCCTATACTCGCACAGATCCGAGTACTCATGGGTATACTTGTAGGTTTACTTGTAAGGTTTGAGGCAGCCAGAGATCTTCATCTTGCATACACAGAAAGAATATATATATTACTACAATCCCACGAAGTTTCAAGTCAGATCATGCATCCAATCCAAAATAAAACAAGAATCAGTTACAATATCTATAGAAATGCGAAAAAACATGAAAAAAACGCGAAAAAACGCGAAGTGTGGGGCACGCTGATTGGACCGTGCATTGCCTTCCTATCTAGGAAGGTAGGCTTAAGAATGCACACATCGGCACATGTTGGTACAGAGATGCGGGATCACGCCTAATTGATAAGATCAAAAACGCGTTCACAATTAATTAGATACTTAGGATATACATCTAAGTGATAAGATCAAAAATGTGTTCACAGTTAATTAGATACTTGGGATATACATCTAATACAAGTGATAAGATCAAAAATGTGTTCACAATTAATTAGATACTTAGGATGTACATCTAAGTGATAAGATCAAAAATGTGTTCACAATTAATTAGATACTTGGGATGACATCTAAGTGATAAGATCAAAAACACGTTCACAGTTAATTAGATACTTAGGATATACATCTAATACAAGTGATAAGATCAAAAATGCGTTCACAATTAATTAGATACTTGGGATGTACATCTAAGTGATAAGATCAAAAATGCGTTCACATTTAATTAGATACTAAAGATATACATCTAAGATAATACAAGTGATAAGATCAAAATGCGTTCACAATTAAATAGATACAAGTGATAAAATCAATTCTGCATAACCCTATATATAATATATTGTGTGTCTTTGCCAGTGAGGCTGGGTGGCTTAGTGGTTAGAGCACCGGACCGAGCTTGTTCCCGGAGGTCTTAGGTTCAATCCATGTTTCAGCCATTTCTGTTCTAGGTTGATGAGCCTAGTAAAAAAATAATTTTATATAATAATATTCCCATGAGTATTCCGCGAGTACCTGTGCGGGTACCCAGGGTGCCAAAATCAATACCCGGATCTGCATGAGTATTTTCCCACAGATCACCTGGATCCACGAGTATCAATACCCGCGAGTTTTCCCATGGCTCTACTCAAAAACTCGTGAGTTACCCGGACTCGTGCTATGCCCTAAGTCAAGGGATCAGATCATAAGTGTTACCAACGGAAATTTGTCACAAACACGTCACAGACCGTCACATCCAAATCGTCACAGCTCCTGTCACATGACTTGAAGGCAGAGATTGGAACAGGCATCAAACATGAATCAGAATCGTCACACTTTAAGACATATTTTGCAAGTCGCATATGATCTTGAGAGGGATTGGAAGAATATTGGCTAAGGCGCACCACAGCAAAACTGATATTGGGTCTGCTTCCAATCTGCACCCAAAGCAGAGACCCCATCAATTGTTGGTACTTCTTTATTTCAGAAGTAGATGCCTGGCCATCAAACTTGACCAGATGTACATCAGTGCCAGAGGGAAGAGGAGTATATACTCGGTTGGAATCCCTCATCCCAAACTTCTCAATGATAGATAAAACGTAGGCTGCTTGGTCAATCTCCAGTGTCTTATTAGGATGATCTCTGGTGATATTAACTCCAAGATAGGACTGGATTTCTCCCAAGTCAGTCATCTCATATCAGCTAGATAGAGCTGACTTCAGCCATGTTATCTTATCATTTGAAGAACCAAGTATAGTGATGTCATCTACATATAGAATGACATAAAGTGAATCATCCTCCTTCTTATAATGAAACACATATACTCCTGCATCAGAGTATGTCTGAGTAAAGCCCAGTTCATTCAGAACTGTATGGAATTGTAGATTCCATGCTTGGGAGGCTTGTTTGAGGCCATATAGTGCTTTTTGCAGCCTACAAACTTTGGACTCTTGACCAGCAATGACAAAACCAACTGGTTGCTCCATATAAATTTCTTCTTCCAGATCGCCATGTAGGAATGCCAATTTGACATCCATTTGGTGGATTTCCCAATCCTCTAGCGTAGCTAGCGCTAGTAATAATCTTAGAGATTCAAATCTGGCAACTGGAGAGAAGGTTTCATCAAAGTCCACTCCTTCTACTTGAGTGAATCCTTTTGCCACAAGCCTAGCACAAAACCGTCCATCTGGTTTCAGCTTAAAGACCCATTTAGACTTGACTGCCTTTCTTCCTTTTGGAAGATCTTCAAGGCGCCACACATTTAGTTTATCTAAGGCATCAATTTCATATTTACATGCCTCAAGCCATTCACTGGCATTGTGTTATGTCCGGTGTGAGACGTCCTGCACAACTTGTGTGACAGCTTCGTACACGTATTCAGATAAGAGATCAATAGGACCTCTTGGAGTTCGAATGGTAGAGTCAAAGTCAAAGGGGCTGTTCCCTAGTGACAATGCTGAGCGGAATGTGCCAAAAGCACTGAGACGATCGAGTCAAAGGTTTCAATGGGAAGTCCTGAAGACAAACACCGATGTATTCAATAAGTCGAGTCTGAAGCTACAGTGTAGTTTACAGCAGGCTTATATACGTAATGAGGTGAGCGCCTATTGATAAGGGATATGGAGTCAAGTGGGCCCAAATATACGAAAGCGGAGGGCGTAAAGCCTGGCTTCTGATAGGGTATTAAGTAAGTGTCCGGTCTTATAGATAAAGAGATAAGTGATAAGGGAAGGCATAAGCAAAGTATAAACAACACATCATCATGTACAAACAGCAGTCACAGGGAGGGAAGCAGAGCATGTGAAGGATTCCAGGATGGGGACGTGATCAGAAAATGGAGGGTGGGTGGAAGGGAAGGGTCCGCAGCAGGGAGAGTGAAGAAAAGTGGGGTACTAGGCCCTGGTCGTAACATCACCCTCCTTTCTGGTTCAAGCTGACCCAGCTAGAAACGCGCACCATCATCATCCTGTACCAAGTCCACATAATCATCCGCCAGATCCCAATCTCCGGCAGTGTAGGTTTCATCGACTGCGCATTGATGCGTGCGCAAGAAGCCATATGGACCTCGTCGTCCACATTGGGGGCACATGTCATAGACCAGGCAATCAAGCTCGCAATGTCCTGCATTATGATGCAGACATTTGCCGCACCATCCCGATGGGTTGACGATCGTCGGGGCAACACCCATACGGCGGAAGATGCAGAAGCGGCTCCAATGTAGATTGCTTCAGCAGTGTCAACACCACTTGCGGTTGAGCGGGCAGTTCCAGCTAATGTGATACTTGCTATCGCATTGCCAGCATGTCTCACCTCGGGGGTTCTCGTGCATCCACGGCATCTCGAACCAATTCGGCAGTAATTGCAGGGCGGCCCCTAGCGATCGTGGAGGGAGGGGTCGGGCATATGTGTCGGCATACCTTTCAGCGATGGTTTGGTAGGCATCCCCAATCTCCAGCCTCTTCCAAATCTCCACTATCTCTTGTTCGACCTGGAACATCCTGCTGGTTAGTCGGGTCATCATCTTCGCGTGCTCCTTGTACTGCTTGTTGAGCATCGTGCGTAACGTTAAGGTCTTCCACAGTCTCATTACTTCGGCCTTGAGACGCGGGAGGTGCATGTCGTTCAGCACCTCGTCGATCGCAAAGGCGTGAGAGTCTTCAGCGGCCAGATGCCCCAGCTGCTTGTCGGTCATCATATGGTGCAGACGTCCTGTGTACCTTTCTTCCAAGTAGACTGGGGCCCCATAGACTGGGCCACCCTTCTTCATGCAGCCAGTGACATCCATTCCTCCATTCATATAGAAAATGTATTTGGCGATAGCCGTCGTTCCATCAGCCATAGTGATCTCGAGAGGGAAGTACATCGAGGAATTGGGATTGTTAGCGATGAATGGGAATTCTGGTACCTCGTCATCTAATTCCATGCCCAGTAGGTCATTTGGGTGTGGCTCTTCACTATGGTCAAAGTCGTCGTTGGGGTTGGGGGATTGATTCTTAACTCGAGCTTTGGCAGCCTCGTAATCAATGGGTGAAGAGGGGTGTGTGGAGGGATGGGCGGAGGGGAAATTCTCGACAACTATGGCAGTGGCGGTGAAGGCGTCGATGGCAGCATTGGCAGCAATGAAAGACATGATTGATTGAATAGTAGTAGGATGTTGCTGGGGGAGCATGTACTGGGGAGTTTGATTGGGGTCTGGGGTTGTTCCTTTTAATCATCTTTGGGCGCTTCTGGATGCCGGGCATGGAACTCTGAGATAAGGACCGGGGCGAAGATATTCCTGGCTGGCTCCCACGAACTGTCAGAGTCTGGGAATCCCTTCCACTTGACTAGGTAGTGCATCTTGCGCCCTCGGCCTTTTCTCATTGAGTCTAGAATGCGCTCCACTTCCCACTCCACTTCACCATCGATAAGGTCAGGTGGAGGTCTTGGGAAGTTTTCTCCATGAAGGGACATCTCCTTGTATGGCATCAGAAGTTTGGCATGGAAGATGGGATGAATCTTCCATTTGGGCGGCAATTGCAGTTCATACGACACATCTGACAGCTTCCTTGTTATCTGGAAGGGTCTGTGACGTCGAGGCGCTAGTTTGGCTGAGGGATGTGACGTGTGAATATTTCTTCCCTCGAGCCAGACCCAGTCATTGGGCTGATAAGGTGTGAACGTGCTTGGCTGCGCAGCTAGGGCTTGCTGTGCTTTTGCTAGATTTTCATTGGCCGATTGCCGTAAGTCTTCCCATTGGTGCATTCGTTGGGTTACTGAAGGGACATTAGTGGGCTTATCCGTCCATGTGGTATGCAGGGTCCAGCCCATGATAAGGGAGAAAGGGGTAGCTTTTGTTGTTCCATTGGGCCATGAGTTGTGTGCAAATTCCGCAGTCGACAGCCACTCTGCCCAGTTGTTTTGTCATTCGTTACACCAGAATCGAAGATATTGCTCCAACCATTGGTTCATTCGTTCAGACTGTCCATCTGTCTGTGGATGGTAAGCTGTAGAGATGTTCTGTGCAATGCCCAGTGTTTACACAGGGCTCTGGCAAACGTGGATGTAAATTGGGTATCTCTGTCGGATATAATCTTTTTGGGGAGACCATAGTGGTGGTATACATGATCCAGGTATAGTCTTGCCACTCCTTCCGCCGTGATGTTTCATTGCAAGGTATGAACAGGGCCACCTTGGAACAATCATGGTCAGTGATCGTAAGGATGGTATCAAAGCCCAGTGATTCGGTAGTTTAACGATGAAGTCCATCGCAATGGTTTGGAAAGGGGTCGACGATATGGGGGTAATGGGATGTATTGGTGGGATTTTTGGGTGTGTATTCACTTTGTTTGCTTGACATGCTGCACACCCTTGTACATAGTTTTCAACGTCCTTTTTCATGTTGGGCCACCAGTAGTCGCGCTTGGCAAGGGCATAGGTGTTGGTGATGCCAGGGTGGCCAGCAGAGGGGAGGTCGTGGTGAAAATGGATCACCCCCCTCTTAATGTTGTCACCACCGGTGACAATGAGTCGATCCCCATCCTTCCACCAAAGGCCGTTTATTTCTTTCAAATTGTGTGCATCGGCCCATGAGCGGCACAATTCTTGGTTCATGTTTTGTGACACTTGTGCCCACAGGTCCATGTCATGGAGGCTGACTACAGCGGCCTTCGCAAACACTTCCTCAGGAAGAACAACGACATCATTATTGTCATCCTCTCCAGTATGCATATCCGGCCTTCGTGACAATGCATCTGCTCTTGCATTCTGACTTCCTGCGATGTGCTTCAGGGTGAAATTATACTCCTCGAGTTCCAGAACCTCTCGCGCTACGCATCGGCTGATTTTATGGGGTTCCTTCCAATACAGCAAGTTGGAATGATCAGTGTAGATGACGGTTTTATGGGGGGTTCCTGCCAGGTAAGGCCGCCAATGTTGCAACGCTTTGATAATGGCTAGGAGCTCCCTATCCCAGATGTCATAATTTGCCTCTGCCGGCGAGAAGGTTTCAGAGTAGTATGCCACTGGGTGAAGCATCTGGTGGTATCTCTTTGGTATAGTATGGCTCCATTTGCAAAGTGAGAGGCATCTACTTCCAGTTCAAAGGGGCGGCTCAGGTTGGGTTGTATGAGTACTGGTTCTGAGCCGACAATGTCTCTGATCTGCTCAAATGCCTGTTGCTGTGCGGCTTCCCAATGCCATGGTACATCTTTCTTTAAGAGGTCATTCAGTGGTCGTGCAACGCCTGAAAACCCCTTGACAAAGCGTCAATAGAAGTTACAGAATCCAATGAACGATCAGACGTCTTTGACGCAGGTCGGTACAGGCCATTCTCGAATCCCTTGCACTTTGATGGGATCCATGCGTACTCATCCTTCCTCCAGAATGACTCCCAGGTATTCGACGCTCCATTGTTCGAAGGAGCATTTGGCTGGTTTGAGATATAGGTTGTGTTCTTGTAGTATGTCTAGCACCTGGTGCACTCATTTTCGGTGATGGCTTAAGTCTTCTGAGGTGGCTACTAGGATATCATCCATATAGACCACAACTTCACCAGTAAGAATGAGGTCGCGGAATATGTGGTTCATCATGGACTGAAACATTGCTGGTGAATTCATAAGGCCAAAGAACATGACGTTCAGCTCAAACAATCCTTGGTTTGTCTTGAATGCCGCTTTACATTGGTCGCCTTCCTTGATCCTGACATTGTTGTAACCCCATCGTACATCCATTTTTGAAAAGAGGGACTTGTCCCTCATGGTATCGATGAGTTCAGAAATCAGTGGTAGGGGGTAGGCATTCTTTACAGTGTACGCATTGATCTTTTGGTAGTCCTGGACAGGTCATAGTTTGCCATCCTTCTTTTTGATGAAGAAGAAGGGCGAGGCATACTGTGACTTAGATGGGTGAATGTATCCCTTGGCCAGATGTTCTTCCAGGAATTCTGTGAGTGCAGCTTGTTTGGACTGGGACAGAGGGTAGATTTTACAATCTATTGCAGCTGGTGTATCGGGGAGAAGGTCAATGGCATGATCCCATGGTCGCTTTGGAGGAGAGCGATGTGACTCCTCCTCAGAGAACACCTTCCAATGTCGCTGATAAACATCCGGTACTACATCATGGTAGGTCTTCTCATTCTGTCCTTGTATCGCCTTCTGGGCCAACTCCGATGCTTTGGTCACATAGCAGTAGCTGGGGTCTTCCTCTGTATGCATGGTCCTTATTACTGGATGCCGAATTGCATAATCATAACCTAGTGACGTAATAATTGTTGGGTACGAGTCTTTGTCCATTGTCGCGTCAGCCCAATTTATTTTTGGTTCGAAGGCTGCAAGCCATGGATAACCCAAGATAAGGTCTTCATCTCCCAGGTCGGTAATTAGGAAACGAATGGTCCTTGTGATTTCCCCAACCTGGACTTTTAGATCTGTGTAGTGGGTGATCTTGCCAGCACGATTGGCCGTTCCATCAATGTTCCAAATATTCTTTTCTTGGGGAAGTGCCAGCCTTCCCAGGCCCATTGTTTTAATTAGTCGTGGGTGAATGAAGTTATCTGTGGCTCCAGAGTCCACTAGTATATCTTGGTCGGCCGTCCTCTGTGTAGTTTCAAAATGAACTGGTATTTTTAATGACTTGAATCGACTAGCATACACAGAGGTGACATGGAGTGCTCGTGCCCAGGCCGATGGGTTTGAGCCTAACAAAAATCCTTCTTTGCAAATGCCTTCTCCACTAAGATGGCGCACACTTCTTCACTCTCCTTCATCATATTAGCCCATATATCCTGAGCTTTCTCCTCTTTTGATCATTTATCCACAGTGGGTGGGTTGTTTTTTACAGGGGGTTCGGCTGTGGTGGTGGCAGCCACAACACGTACTCCCTTCTTGGGACAATCCCGGGACATATGTCCTAGTGCTCTACAGCGAAAGCACCGTCCTTCCTTCATCAATGCTTGCCATTCATCTTCCGTGAGCGCTGCCCGAGCTTGGGTGCAGTCTGCAGAGGTGTCCATAGCATTTGGATCCCTCTGGGCATGCTGGGCAGGCTTTACTCCAAAAGCCACCTTCCATTGATCTTGTGTCTTTCCCTTTTTAGTGTCAACTCCAAAGCGTGTTTGGAAATCAAGGTAATCCTGTTGTTGTCGTCAGGCGGCGTCGACCCAGCTGTCCCAGTCATGAGGATGATGGAACTGAATTATGTTCTTGACTAAGGGATTGGGCAACCCTTGTGAGAAGAGGTCCAACATGGCCTCTTCATCCGTGTCATAGCCAGCCCTGTTTGCAAGACTCCTAAACTTGGCGACATATGCGTCCAATTCTCCCTTTTCCATTCTAAGGGACTTGAGTTCTTGGGCTGCCTTCTGCTTGGCCTGCCCATCCGTGAAGGCGTCCTTAAACCGTTCAGCGATGGTCTCCCAAAGACCTTCACTTGTGGTACGACGCCCACTTTCGACTTGTTCATTCAGCCACTCCAGCTGCTCCATGGTCCAGTTGTCAACCGCATCCCCCTGAATCAGGGAAAGGAACAGATTGGCTCGTTGAAATGGGTTGACAATCTGTGGGATGTCATGGTTGAAGTTCTTAAAGGTCGTGAACTCTAGCATGAATTTTTTGCTCTGTGAGCAGTCCCCGGTGAATGTCTGGGGGAGCACTCCTGATAATCGTCCGGATGGGGGAGGGATGTTTGGTGGTGCCGCCACTGGGGCTGGTGGGGCAGGGTCTGGGAGCTGGGCGGCAATAGTAGACATGTGTGGAATGAATGGGGTGACAGTATTTGTGGATTGTATTGATATCTGGGGGGTTGTCAAAGCAGGGGCTCTGAACGTGACAACCTCAGGTGCAACCGGAGACATAGTCGCTGCTAATGCCAGTGCTTCTTCTTCACTGGGTTCTTCTACGTACTCCTCTGGTTCGGAGTCCGTGACAATGGCCGGAGGGTTTTCTCTCCACGGGCCTAGTCCAAATTCGGGTGGGGCAGGTCTGGTTGTGACCCAAGAGTTTCGACTGTCCGAGTATCGGATACAATACCAAACTCTTTTCTTGTCGTCGTATTCTACCAGTTGGTATCTTCCGTCATGATAGACGTAGTATCCAAACTCAGATTCAAAGTCCTTCCAGGCAGCAGAGCCAAGTACTTGTTGTGAAAGATTATTCTTGTCTCTGCGTTCAATGAGTTCTTCCCAGAAGAGGGTCTGACTGCGGCTGGAAGCCACTGTGAGAGACTCGACTTGATGTTACGTCCGGTGTGAGATGTCCTGCACGACTTGTGCGACAGCTTCGTACACATATTCAGATAAGAGATCAATAGGACCTCTTGGAGTTTGAATGGTAGAGTCAAAGTCAAAGGGGCTGTTCCCTAGTGATGATGCTGAGCGGAATGTGCCAAAAGCACTGAGACGATCGAGTCAAAGGTTTCAATGGGAAGTCCTGAAGACAAACACCGATGTATTCAATAAGTCGAGTCTGAAGCTACAGTGTAGTTTACAGCAGGCTTATATACGTAATGAGGTGAGCGCCTATTGATAAGGGATATGGAGTCAAGTGGGCCCAAATATACGAAAGCGGAGGGCGTAAAGCCTGGCTTCTGATAGGGTATTAAGTAAGTGTCCGGTCTTATAGATAAAGAGATAAGTGATAAGGGAAGGCATAAGCAAAGTATAAACAACGCGTCATCATGTACAAACAGCAGTCATGGGGAGGGAAGCAGAGCACGTGAAGGATTCCAGGATGGGGACGTGATCAGAAAATGGAGGGTGGGTGGAAGGGAAGGGTCTGCAGCAGGGAGAGTGAAGAAAAGTGGGGTACTAGGCCCTGGTCGTAACACATTGTCAGACTGCATTGCCTCCTGAAAAGTCAGGGGATCTCTATAAGAGACTCCTGCGGCATTTAGCAATTCCATATGCCCAAGTCTGGAAGAACCCTGTACAAACTCAGCATTATCCTCATTATAAAAATGAGGGTTCATGCGACATGAACATTTGGGACGGGCAGTATCAAGATCTAGATCTTCCTGCACAGCCCTGTCACATTGTTGAGATCATGGACTTTCCCTAGTAAAAACTGATGAACAGGCATGTGCACGCAGTGATACTGACTGTTGGATGTTAGCGTGTAAGGCTATAGGACAAGTTAGCTTCAGAGGTGAAGTAAACTCTATTACTATCCTACTGACCTATAGGACAAGTTACTATATATGAATAGTTAGTCAAAGGTATGATAGATAGTATAGTAGAAGGAACTTACACTTCAGAGGTGAAGTAAACTCTGAAGTGTAAGGGAAGAAAAAGACCTCCTTATATATCTGCAAGGGATGGTCTGTGCACAATGGAATGCACTAGAATCTACTACTGAGGGACAAAGGCCATTGGCCAGTGAGATATCACATGCTATACAGGATTACTAAGGTACATCAGTCAGCTGCTGCGCATCGCGAGAAAGAAAGTAATAATGATATGGTAAAAAGTCCGAAACTCTGAATCTTTATCTAATCTAATCTAGCACAGCTTAGACCCTAACCTAGATGCCTGAAGCACCTCAAGACACATGTTGTGTCAACAAAAACTGGTTGGGGAAGTCTGCCAACATTCTTCTTAGATTGTCTTTTGGCACAGGTTCTCTGGGGGAGTTCTGATGGTTCCATTATTTGGGACGGAGGTGTCTGATAGATAGTAACATCATGTGTGTCTATGTCTCTTTCAGGTGTGGTAGGCTCAGGATTTACTTGAGGAGGTTCCACTTCCTCCTGTTCCTCAACCTGGGCGTCCTTGTCTTCAGGAGCCTGAGGAACTGTGGCTATTGCTGGTTGAGGCTGGACAGGCCTCTCAACTTCTAACACAAAAGGCATAACTTTTTCCTTTTGTTTTCCCTTGCTGTCCTTGGCAAGGTTGGATGGGAAGGATCCTTCATCGAATGTCACATCTCTTGACAGTATGAAGGATCGAGTATGCATATCCCAAAGAAGGTATCCTTTTGAGTGGGGTGCATACCCAACAAAGACTGTTTCCCTGGCTTTGTGATCCAGTTTACGTCTTTTATCCTCTGGGACAGTATAGTAGGCTAAACAGCCAAATATTTTAAAATACAGTGCCTCACAAAACTGAGTCAATGTTTGGCACTTTTGCACTGTTTGTTGAATATCACATCAGCCAAAACAAATATAAACAAAGTCTTGGTATATCATAAAAGGTACAAAATAAGAATTATGTAATGCAACTATAATTATGTAATTCTGATCAAAACCTGTGGAGCTATGCCCATTTCAAATTGGGGACTCATTGACTCAGTTTTGTGAGTGGGTATCAGAAATATCAGAATCTGATGCTCCACCAAATGTACAGCAACCAATCCTTAATATATGGTTACCATAGTTATCTTAATATTGATGGGACCTGGAATAGAGCTATTTAACCATGGTTTACATTCCCAGAATATTATAATTTCCCAATGCACCCCACCTCCTCTGCTCAGAAAGAAAACATGCTCTCTCTGGCCTCTGAAGGTCATTCCACTCACACTATTGCCTCCAGACTCAGCCTCAGCCAGTCCACAGTCTCTAGGACACTCAGAACCCTCCTTCCCAACCATCAGTCACCTCATTTTGGTCATCCTTCCAAGCTCTCTGCTACCTCTGAACATGCTATCATGATACAAATCACCACAGGAAAGGTTGCCAATGCTGTCCAGGCCACAAAGCACATCAATTCCATCATCCCCAACCATATCTCTTCACAAACTGTGCACTGGGTTCTTAAACAACATTCATTCAAGGCTGTAATAAAGAAGAAAAGGCCACTACTCTCTGCAGTACATTGCAAGAAGCACTTAGCCTTTGCTTTGAAGTACCAAAACTGGACTGTGGAGGACTGGCATCTGACCCAAACCTGTTGATTTTGGTCTCATCTGACCAAATCACTCTCTTCTGGTCCTCCATAGTCCAGTTTTGGTACTTCAAAGCAAAGGCTAAGTGCTTCTTGCAATGTACTGCAGAGAGTAGTGGCCTTTTCTTCTTTATTACAGCCTTGAATGAATGTTGTTTAAGAACCCAGTGCACAGTTTGTGAAGAGATATGGTTGGGGATGATGGAATTGATGTGCTTTGTGGCCTGGACAGCATTGGCAACCTTTCCTGTGGTGATTTGTATCATGATAGCATGTTCAGAGGTAGCAGAGAGCTTGGAAGGATGACCAAAATGAGGTGACTGATGGTTGGGAAGGAGGGTTCTGAGTGTCCTAGAGACTGTGGACTGGCTGAGGCTGAGTCTGGAGGCAATAGTGTGAGTGGAATGACCTTCAGAGGCCAGAGAGAGCATGTTTTCTTTCTGAGCAGAGGAGGTGGGGTGCATTGGGAAATTATAATATTCTGGGAATGTAAACCATGGTTAAATAGCTCTATTCCAGGTCCCATCAATATTAAGATAACTATGGTAACCATATATTAAGGATTGGTTGCTGTACATTTGGTGGAGCATCAGATTCTGATATTTCTGATACCCACTCACAAAACTGAGTCAATGAGTCCCCAATTTGAAATGGGCATAGCTCCACAGGTTTTGATCAGAATTACATAATTATAGTTGCATTACATAATTCTTATTTGTACCTTTTATGATATACCAAGACTTTGTTTATATTTGTTTTGGCTGATGTGATATTCAACAAACAGTGCAAAAGTGCCAAACATTGACTCAGTTTTGTGAGGCACTGTAGGAGACATCTGGAATGTCCCCATCCAGAAGCTCAAGCGGTGTCCTCCACTTATTAGAGCGGATAGGCATTCTGTTGTATATGTGACAGGCTGTTCACACTGCACATTCCCAGAAACCAAGGGAAAGACCAGCATGATGTAGCATACTGGTAGCCTTTTCCATAATGGTTCTGTTGAACCTTTCAGCCCTTCCATTCTGTTGTGGGGAATATGGCATTGTCAATTTATGCTCTATGCCAGCCTGCTCAAGTATAGATTTCAGCTCCCTATTGACAAATTTGCCACCTCAGTCTGTATGTAAGGTCTTTATTTTCTTGTCTGTTTTATTTTCCAAGAATGCCTTAATGTTACAGAAGACTGATGTAAAATCACTTTTTGCTTTCATAGCAACAACTAGAGCTGTCCTGCTAAAGTCGTCTATGAAAGTGGCGAAGTATAGGTTTCCTTGAATTGAAGTACATTGCAAAGGACCAACTAGGTCACTATGAATGATTTCCAAGGGTGCTGAAGCTCTCTTTTGAGAGGGAGGGAATGGAAGACGGTGTGATTTTCCCATTTCACAGCCATAACACGGCTTATCTTCCATTTGGCTATTATCTATACTAAGACCTTTTACAGCCTTAGGAGCATGTCTTTTGAGGGCCTCTTTTGACATACAGTAGCCCACAAAACTGTTCCAATGTTTGGCCACCCTGAAGAGATTGACCTACCACACAATGAGAATAATTTCCAAAATTAGTAGAAATTGGTAGATGATAGTGTAGCATCTAAGCTTCAATTAGAGCCTATAATAATGTCAATTGGATCAGTGGTTCATGATATATAAAATGTTTTGTGAGGCATTATCATTGGAACAGTTTTGTGGCCAACATGTGAGATGACAAAACCGGTATCTGGTGGTCATGGGAATGCATTGACAGTCATGTGACAATGTTTAATAAGTTGAACACACACCAAATAATCATCAAGAACACTTGCTTCTTACCATGCATGCCCTCTCTGCTGCCAAAAGGACTCACATCATCTCCCTCCTCACTTCAGGCAAATCTGCCCATAAAGTGTCAACTATGACTGGCCATGGCACTATTATCATCTCAAGATGGGTCATAAATACTGCCCTTACCATCCTAAGTCAAATGGAGGGAGACCAAGGAAGCTGACAGAGAGAAATGCTCAGCATGCTGTTTGCCTTATCTCCTCTGGCAGGGCAGACACAGATGTGGAAGTGACTAGAGCACTTCAGAAGTTGTGAATGGGTTCCTCTATCAACATAATATGCCCATCCATCCTCCCATCAAGTTTTCAAGCCATAACTGGCCCCTCCCATATCATACACCCCCATTCCATCATACAGTAACCCACAAAACCATTCCAATGTTTAACCATCCTGAAGAGATTGACCAACCACACCATAGGAATAATTTCCAAAATTAGTAGAAATTGGTAGATGATATTGTATCATCTAAGTGTCACTTAGAGCCTATACTGATGTCAATTGGGTCAATGGTTCATGATATATAAAATGTTTTGTGTAGCAATGTCATTGGATTGGTTTTGTGGCCTATTGCACTTATGATGGAATGGGGGTGTATGATATGGGAGGGGCCAGTTATGGCTTGAAAACTTGATGGGAGGATGGATGGGCATATTATGTTGATAGAGGAACCCATTCACAACTTCTGAAGTGCTCTAGTCACTTCCACATCTGTGTCTGCCCTGCCAGAGGAGATAAGGCAAACAGCATGCTGAGCATTTCTCTCTGTCAGCTTCCTTGGTCTCCCTCCATTTGACTTAGGATGGTAAGGGCAGTATTTATGACCCATCTTGAGATGATAATAGTGCCATGGCCAGTCATAGTTGACACTTTATGGGCAGATTTGCCTGAAGTGAGGAGGGAGATGATGTGAGTCCTTTTGGCAGCAGAGAGGGCATGCATGGTAAGAAGCAAGTGTTCTTGATGATTATTTGGTGTGTGTTCAACTTATTAAACATTGTCACATGACTGTCAATGCATTCCCATGACCACCAGATACCGGTTTTGTCATCTCACATGTTGGCCACAAAACTGTTCCAATGATAATGCCTCACAAAACATTTTATATATCATGAACCACTGATCCAATTGACATTATTATAGGCTCTAATTGAAGCTTAGATGCTACACTATCATCTACCAATTTCTACTAATTTTGGAAATTATTCTCATTGTGTGGTAGGTCAATCTCTTCAGGGTGGCCAAACATTGGAACAGTTTTGTGGGCTACTGTATGACCCATTTGCAAATGCCAGGTATCAAGGCTACTTGATGCAGTTTTGTGGGAAGCAGTATTAAGATTCTGCATAGTTTTCCCAAAGACCCAATAGAGTCCCATAGCCTTGACACCTTCCGCTATTGTTGCATTATTATATTTTATTTTGACCTCAGATGGAGTAAATTCCACTGAACCACCTTTGTCTGTGATTGTCACAGTTAGGTGCGGGAACTGTGTCGAGGTCGAACAAGAGGAAGCAACTTCAGTCAAGTCTCAAGGTCACGAAGGGTCAAGTCTGATTCAAGCCCACAACAGAGTCGATAGGGCACGCGCGAGAGTCGAGGTCGACGGCAGAGACACTCAGTCCTGCAACAAGTTCAAGAGGTTCGAAGGCTCTCCAAGTCGCGTCTTGGAGAGTTCAAGTGGGGTTCTTTCTGGGAGAGTTCGATGAAGTCACAAGCACCTTGGATTGGAACACAAGAGAACAGACTTAGGTCTGTCTCTCTACTTTACTGTACTTTAAATACAGGTGGGTTTAGCTATGTCATAGTGGGTAGAAGGTTCTAGTACTATGATGTATGATCTAGTGGTTGCGCAGTAGAACTAGCTAGAACCATGGAGAAGGAGGAGGGGTTGAGCCCTCAGTAAGCAACAGTAAAGTAGTGTGTCAATAAAAGTCCGTTTCTTTGTCAGTCAGTCTCATGTCACCTTGGCCAGTGTAAAATCCGTCACATCACTCCCCTTGTACAGTTCAGCTTGTCCCCAAGCTCAGTGACCAACTGTGAATGTAATCATGTGAGGAGGTAGTGTGAGACGACGGCGGGAGCGAGGGCGGCGTGTACTGCCAACTCCACCAGCTTGAAGGATTGCGCGGAGTTCAGGATTGGGGGCAAAGGTCATGGCTTCTGCTGCAGTAGGGATTATGTCCCAAGTGGGTGCATATACATAAGTGAGATAAGGGAAGAGGCGATAGTAAACATCAGCCCTAGACATGGCATGGACTGTTTCTTGGATGTCTTGGTGGGCTCGGCTAACCTGTCGTCTCCAGTGGGCCAGTTCACGAAGAGCGCCATCCAGTCGTCGAGTAGCATAGCGGAAGCGGGCAACTTCTGCCCAAGCACCTGGATCCTGAAGTTCATCCAATGCATGACTGACGATTGGTGTAAATTCTGTGTCTGGGTCAAAGAGTCGTTGCTGAAAGAGTGTGAGGATAGGATTGGGGAAACCTGGGTGTCGGGCATGAGGTCGTGCATATAGAGGAAAGCGGAAGATAGGCTCATCAGCCCCCATGGTGCAGACAACAGTGGGCTCATCTTGTCGAAAGTCGTAAGCAATGTAGCGAGCAATCCTTCGATAACCATGTGAGTCAGTGATTAAATGGGGAAAGTAGTGACAAGTGTTATGCATGTGGTTGCGGATAAATGGGGGGCCTGGATAAGTGTAAGGGATGGGTGATTGTCGGGTAGCAGCAGCATTGCCAGGTAGACGTTCCAGTTCTGGGGTAGGTGGTCGCTGGTCTCCAGTATCATTCTGGGTTTGAGTTCCTCCAGTAGCACCAGCCTCTAAGCGTGAACGTGTCTCCTGTAGCATGGTCAATACACGGTTACGAACTGCTGGGTCTAGATTTTGATTCACAGATGTTGTAATAGAGATGGCATTGGTGAGGGTTTGGATGGGATCGTCAGACATAGTAAAGGAAAAGTGTGAAGGAGGGGTTGATGAAGCCGGTGTGGTTGGAAGTGTAGGGGCATCTTGCGGAAACTTGAGCGCACCTAGGTTTGCTGCATCAGCAGCAGCAACAGCAAACTGGTCTCTGAAGTTAGGGTCTGGGGTGGAGGGTGAAGGCTGAGTGTTGGTAGGTCGGCGTGTGGTAGACATCCTAGGGCCTGGTTTGACACCTTTGCGTGGGGAAAAGAGGCGAGTGAGTCGTTTGGTGCGGGCCATGATAAGAGGAAGAAGTGTGTATGTGGGGAAAGGAGGTGGGAAAACATGTAGTCACCCCCTTCTTAAGGGAGGCGTTGTCCCTGACGCCTGGGAAGAGAATCATAGTATTGTTTGATCAGTGCAGGGGCATGACAGTCGGAGCTATCAACCCAAGAGTTCTCACTGGCAGGATAGCCGACCCAGCTGACTAGAAATTGGAGCTTCTTAGAACGCCCATGGAGCCGGTGATTGAGGATAGCTGCCACTTCATATTCTTCTTCCTGATTAACAAGCTCTGGTGGGGGCCTGAGGTAATTGGGGCCATGTGCAACAGTTTCTAGATAGGGAGATAGAAGATCAATATGAAACACATCATGGATATTCATGTGGGAAGGCAGGGACAAGCGATACGCCACAGGGGAGATACAGTTCAGAATGCGGAAGGGGCCGTAACGGCGGGGGGCCAACTTAGTCGATGGGAAGTGGGTCTTCAGGTTGCGCCCTTCCAACCAAACCTGAGTGCCTACTGCGAGAGGAGGTCGCGTCGGGCGACTCGTGTGGGTTCGAAGCGCTAGTTCAGCGCGGGTACGTGCAGCCTGAAGATCGCGGAGACGGGTGTCAACTTGGGGGACACTAGACTCGGATAACTGTCCGTTCCAATCGAACGAAACGCCGTGTATTAGCGCATGCGGAGATAGCTTGGATTTGTCGTGTGTCCATGAATTATGGACGAATTCGGCTAATGGCAAGTAGTTCGGCCATCGAGATTGATCGTCACCAAGCCAAAGGCGGAGGTATTGTTCGAGCCATAGATTCATACGTTCGCTCGAACCGTCCGTTCGGGGATGAAAAGCGGTCGACAGGTTTTGTTGGATACCCAGTGTGCGGGCGAGTTCACGGGAAAAGTGTGAGGTAACCGGGGATCTCGATCAGAGATGATACGTCGTGGGACACCAAAGGTCGGAAAAACATGTTGATAATACAGGGTAGCGATCCCTTCCCCCGTGATATCTTTCGAGCAAGGAATGAATTTTGCTGATTTGGAGCAGCCTTGGTCCACAATCGTGAGTACCGCATTGTAACGCCCCGAGGGCGGGAGATCCGTGATAAGATCCATCGCGACATACTGAAAGGGGCCGGCCGAGGCCGGTACATCGAACGGAAACAAAGGGGCTTTCTTAGTTAACTTTGGTTTATTTTCTTGACATGTCGCGCAACCCTGAACATATTCGCGGACGAACTCCCTAAGACCGACGCCGTCGTAATCGGCTAATACCTTTCGCGTAGTCTTTTCAATACCCGGGTGTCCCGCGAGGACATGATCGTGATAACGTCGGAGAATGTCCCGTCGCGTTAGCAGATCGGACGGGAAGGGGTGTTTAACCGTTTGTAGCGTTCGGAGAAATAATTTGTTGGGGAGGATTACGACTTTTTCATTGTCTTCGGTTCCGCGATCAGCGTCGGGCCGTCGTGAGAGCATATCTGCCACGGTGTGTAATTTCCCGGGAACGTGTTCCAGAGAGAAATCAAAATCTGCCAATTCCTGAAGCCAGCGGGCCTGTCTTCGGTTGAGTTTTTGTGGTTCTCGAAAATACTGTAAGTTATTATGGTCTGTGCGGACCTGAACTTTGTGTCGGGCTCCAAGGAGATATTGACGCCAGACACGAAAGGCGACCATAATCGCGAATAATTCTCTATCATATATGTCCCAATTTCTCTGAGTCTCGTCAAGCGTTTTGGAGAGGTATGCGATAGGATGTAAGCGTCCCACAGGGTCCTTCTGGCTTAACGTGGCGCCGACGGCATATCCAGAAGCATCTGTATCTACGATAAACGGCTGTTCAAAATTCGGTTGTGCGAGCACCGGTTGAGAGGTTACGCGTTCTTTAAGTGTATCGAAGGCATGCTGTTCTGCCGCCGTCCACTTCCACAGATTCTTGGCACTGGTCAGGGCATTCAGAGGGGCGGCAATCTTGCTAAAGCCCTGAATGAAGCGACGATAGAACTGGCAGAACCCTAAGAACGATCGGACTTCTTTCACGGTTGTGGGAACCTTCCAGGTGGCGACGCCTTCCACTTTGACTGGATCCATATGAACTTGATTCGCCTCCAAGATGAGTCCAAGGTATTCTATTCGCGTTTGTTCGAAGGCACATTTTTCTGGTTTGAGGTAGAGATCTAAGCGATTGAGTTTATCCAGAACACGATGGACCTTGGATCGGTGATTGTCGAGATCGTTATCTGTGTGAATAAGGATGTCGTCCATATAGACTGTAAACCACGCCTTTCCTGTTGCGTCGTGATCATTGAGTTCATCTCTGAACTCGGCATTCATCATGGTCTGGAATGTCGCGGGGGAGTTGGTTAAGCCAAAGAACATCACATTGGGTTCAAAGAGGCCCCGATTAGTTTTGAACGCGGCTTTCCAGCGGTCTTCGGGTACGATACGGATATTGTTGTAGCCCCAGCGGACGTCCATCTTTGTGAACAGAGTACTTCCTCGGACTCGATCGATAAGTTCCGGGATAAGCGGGAGAGGATAAGTGTTTCGGATCATCCAGTTATTCAGTTTACGATAATCTTGTACGGGTCTAAGTTTTCCATCCTTCTTCTTAATAAAGAAGAATGGAGATGCGTATGGCGATTTTGATGCCGAAATATAGCCCTTTTTCAAATGTTCGTCAAGGAAAGCGTTCAACGCGTCTTGTTCTCCCGGTCCGAGTGGATAGATCTTACAGTCCATTGAGGCCGGCGCGTCTGCTTTTAGTTCGATTTATGGTCCCAGGGTCGTTCTGCGGGGAAGCGTTGAGCTTCCTGGTCACTGAATACTTTCTGGTGTCGGTGATACTCCGAAGGGACGATCTGATCCCAGGATCGTTCTATCTTATCTTTAGCCTTGATTGCTAACTCTTGCGCGATGTTGAGTCGCTTTATCTGTTCGGTGGGTAGACTGAATGTGACCTCGTCCATAAGGTGTCCTGCTGTCCAATCTATGTGTGGGTTATTTGCTGCGAACCACGGATATCCTAGAATCACTTCATCCTTTCCGATTGACGCGACGTAAAATCTGTGTTGTTGCGCTTTGTCGTTGGTGACGACACGTAGATCGACGCATCGTGTGATATAACGCGTGGCATTAGGTGATCCATCTGCGTTTTGTAGTTGTTTCGGAATTGTCAGGCACTCGTGGGAGTCTGTGTTTGATTACTGTTTTATAATTAATAAGTTTTCTGTGGCTCCACTGTCGATGAGAGCTTCTATGTTGGCCTCTTTTTTCACTCCATGTAATGGAACAGAGATTGTCATTGCTCTAATAGGTGATCTAAATACATGGTGTGAGATTAACGCTCGAATGAAGGCCGCATCATTCAAGCGATATAAAAATCCTCATCCCCTTTGAATTTACTCTGAAGGGCGAGGCGTTGATCGTCGTTCATGGATCGAAGAGCGTTGGCGAGCGCGTCGACGTCTATCTCGGTCGTCTCTGCCGGTTTCTGTGCGTGAGCTTTCGGAGGTGCCGTTGTAGTTGTCGAAGGGACTTCCGTGATCGTGGCGGTCCGAGCCGGGCTACTGGCACTGGTGCTGGTATTAATGCGCGGCTTCTTATTCGGGCAGTCCCTGGCGAGATGTCCTTGGCGCCCACACTCAAAGCATCGGCCATTCTTCCTATATTGCTCTTTCTCTTCCATTGTAATTGCCTTTTTGATGACGTCGGCTCCTTGTGAGTGTGGGTCCGACTCTCGTTTCTTATAAAACGTAAATTTGTTGCCTCGGGGTGGTGTGTTCGTTGTCGACCGCGTGCCGAGGGCGTCTTTGCTATACAACCAGTTTGCATGGTGTTTCCTGGCCGAGGCCGCTGCTTCGTCGAACGTCTTAGGTTGGTCAAATAGGAGCATAGTCTGAACCAATCGCGTGGGGAGGCCTCGGTGAAAGAATTGCCGAGCGGCTGGGTCATCAATATGGAGTTCGGCCCTTGTAGCCAGCGTGCGAAACTCGGCATGTATTCGTCGATATTGGAATCTTTCATTTGTAAGCGATCTAATGCTCGCAGCGCTTTCTGTCCAGCCGCCACGTCGGCCCATGCATCTCGGAATATTTGTCTAAATTTGTCCCAAATGTATGGGACTCGGATGTTTCCCTCTTTGATGTCGGTCAACCATTTGATCTGGTCTATCACCCATCGGTCTACTCGGGGTCCCCGTAGCAATCCTAGTGTGAACGCAACTCTCGTTCTTTCGTTCTGAACCATGGCTACTGTTTCATTGAGGCTGAAGAACAGTTCCAGTTTGGCGAGCCAATCCATAGCAATGTCTCGGTCTCCGTCGAAGAAGGGTGGTGGTACGCCCATCATGGGCCCTCCCGAATACGTTGTCCCTCCTCCTGGAGCGGGGGGTCCTTGCGGTGGTTCATCAGGATTTCTTCCTGTCATTCTGGGATTTGGCCTATCTTCGGGGCTTCGTTCGGGTCGACCGGTCTGCGACTCCACGATGTCCTCCTCCGCGGCCCTTCGTGCCTGCCTGGTGTTTGGTCTAGTCGTCATTGTGTGTGGTGTTGGTACTTCTGTGTTTTCGTCGTTTGGGTGGGGCTATCTGCTGCCGCAAGAAGAGCAAAGCGGTTATGGAAGTCAATAGGTAAGTCGCCGTGCGATTGTGGTTCTAACTCGTCTGTCAGGTATCGGAGTGGGGAGTTGTCTTCAAGAGACGCTTCTTCGGACGTTGGGGATCGGGGGTCACGCGCTGAGTAAGACGTCGCGCTGTCGAGATTCGGGCAAGGGACGCGATGTCGTCGCCTTGCAATTCAGGTGAGTGTTTCGAGTGTTCGTTTATAGAGATTACTGATCGCGTCAATAGTCAAGCAGGCTTCCGGGGTCGTCTGTCGGTTCTGTAGTCGGGGTTCGGGCTCGGGTGTCAGGACAAGGGACGCGTCGTCGTCGCCTTGTACGTTCGGTGAGTTCTGGTGTCCTCTTGTTTGAAAGAAGTCTGTTCTAATGTCACAGTTAGGTGCGGGAACTGTGTCGAGGTCGAACAAGAGGAAGCAACTTCAGTCAAGTCTCAAGGTCACGAAGGGTCAAGTCTGATTCAAGCCCACAACAGAGTCGATAGGGCACGGCGCGGAGAGTCGAGGTCGACGGCAGAGAACTCAGTCCTGCAACAAGTTCAAGAGGTTCGAAGGCTCTCCAAGTCGCGTCTTGGAGAGTTCAAGTGGGGTTCTTTCTGGGAGAGTTCGATGAAGTCACAAGCACCTTGGATTGAACACAAGAGAACAGACTTAGGTCTGTCTCTCTACTTTACTGTACTTTAAATACAGGTGGGTTTAGCTATGTCATAGTGGTAGAAGGTTCTAGTACTATGATTATGATCTAGTGGTTGCGCAGTAGAATAGCTAGAACCATGGAGAAGGAGGAGGGGTTGAGCCCTCAGTAAGCAACAGTAAAGTAGTGTGTCAATAAAAGTCCGTTTCTTTGTCAGTCAGTCTCATGTCACCTTGGCCAGTGTTAAAATCCGTCACAGTGATGCAGCTTGTAGACAGTATTCTTTCACTGCCAGGCATATAAAAGACATTATTTAATTCTAACTTCATAGTTGTTATGAGTTTGGAGAATGACTTTGCCTGTTCCTTCGACTTCAACTACGGAGCCATCACCAATTGTCACCTGATGTCCCTTGTGTGGGAAATACTCAGAGAAATCATCCAAGTATGGTGTAAAGTGAGTGGTGGCTCTGCTGTCCATCATCCAAGGGTTGCTGCCATCATCAACTTCTTGCGTATGTTCGGTCATAACATAAAGTGAAATGCGAGGTGTCTCATGCACCTCCTGTATTCTGCCACTACCATTAACTATAGTAGCTACTTGTGTGGAGTTATTATGTACACTGGGGCCTTGCCCTTCCTCTTGTTGCCCTTTTTGCCTGCATCAGCATTGGCTCTGTCCTGTTTCCTTTGCTGACATTCATTAGCCTTGTGGCCCAGCTTCTGGCAATAGAAGCAGGTGACATCATGGACAATGATGCACCTGCAGGTTGTGGCGTGAAAGTTACTTTTTTATTTTATTTTTGTTGACATGGGCTGCCTTGTTAAGGGCAGCCCCAACACCACTTCCTGCAGGGCCGGCAAGTCGGCTTTCCTCATTTAGGAACCTTTGTACAAGGTCCTGAGGGGAAAGGTGGTCAGGAGGACCTGACGCCAGGATAGAGCCAGCAATGGCATTATAGGATGGAGGCAGGGATTGGAGCAAAATAAAGCTCAGCTGGAGATCAGAGATCTCCATCCCATTCTCTTTGAGAGTGCTCCTGACATCCAACACATGCTGCAACTGGGGTCTGAATTGCTGCCTTCCTCCAAGCGGAAGGAAGACACAGAACACCACAAGTTGTAGGTGGCCATGCTACCTACTGAGCCATAGAGTGATTCCAATTGCTCATATTTAGCATTGACAGAAGGGTAGTTCTGTCAGAGGCAATTTGGGAGTATGTTTCTGGTGATGTTACCATCACCAGAACTCCCATGAGGACTTCCTCCACTCTGTTCCACTCTAGGTACATAGGCTCCGACCAAAGTGCAAAGCGTTTGGCGTACTCATCATCCTTCTCTCCATCCTCTGGCTTGGGCAGATTCAGGAATTCAGGGGCATCATGAGTAATGTGCCTCTTCATTCCATTTATCCTCAGCAAGGCAGTGAAGGACACCGACCATTGCTGCCAATTCGAGCCATCAAGTTTGTCGAATTTAAAAAGTGGGAGGGAAGACAATGGAAGACATTTGAGATGATTTAAAAAAAGGGTGATCCTGGTTCCAAGGAGCAATTAGAACCAGTTGTCCAGGTCTCATTGAAGAGGGCCCATCCACTCTGTGGCGCTATGCTTCAGAACTTAAAAAAGTCCTGCCTCTGATGTGCAACTTCTAAGTAGTATAGTAGGCTATCTAACACCATCTACAACAGTCCTAAGCCCACATCAGGGGGACATTGTGTGTAAATAGATGGGGAGTCATGTCATGGAGGAGCCAACCACAAGTTCCACTAGAGATAAAGGGTATAGAGCCCTTCCTCTAGTGCTGGTGGTGGAGTCCATGATTAAGCCCTAGATGATTGGGGCCATGACTATAGTAGACTATTAGGTTTCCTCTGGTTGGGGCGTACCCCCAATGAAAGCAGCAGGTACTTCTGCCCAGAGACAAAACCCTCTAGCCACTGTGTAAATACTATAGTAGTTCAAGCCTACTTGTATCAAGCCCAAGCGTCATGGGAGTGACTACCCATGCCTTGTTCTAGACCCTAAACTCTACCAGCAGGTTGCTAAACCTGGCTTACGGATCGAGCCAAGCATTGACTGAACCTATAGCCCCAAGCCTTCTGGGCAAGTGGCCTACTAAGTCTATGGATGGGACGAAAACCCAGCTACAACTATGAATACTATTTACTTAGAGCGCACATGAGGAACTCAAGGTGTTTCACCCACTTAGGGTCCCTCATCACCTCTTGCAAGAATCCCCTGAGGGACTAGCCAGACAGATCAAGGTGGGCACATAAAGCACACCACCTTGTGGACAGTTAAGGGCAAGGAAAAGAAATTGAAGCTCACTGTAGACTGATTGGGAAGGACGAAGTCTTGAAGGCTGGTGAGCTTGAAGAAAGGTTTGGACTGATCAAAAGAAGTGACAGATCAGTAAAGTGTGCCCAGGGCCCATAACCTGTAAAACAGGCATGAGTGTTACGACCCCTGCCTAGCAACCCATTTTTCTTCATGATCCCCAGTGAACCCTACCCGTCCCCCTACCTTACATTTCCTGATCATATCCCCTTCCTGGGACCCATCACATGCCCTGCTTCCCTCCCCATGATCGGCTTTGTCTTGTTTATGTTACTTTGCTCATGATTGCCCTTTATCCATTATCTCTTATCTCTTATCTTTACAACCGGACACTTACTTAATTCCCTATCAGAAGCCAGGCTTTTACGCCCTCCGCTTTCGTATATTCGGGCCCACATGACTCACGATATCTTATCTTTAGACACTCATTGATTACGTATATAAGTCCACTGTAACTACATTGTAGACCTCAGACTCGACTTATTGAATACATCGGTGCTTGTCTTCTGGACTTCCCTTTGAAAGCTTTGACTCGACCATCTCACCAAGTACTTCTGGTACTTTCCGCTCAACATTGTCTTAGAGTACAGCCTCTTTGACTTTGACTCTTCATAACACACTCCAAGGAGCCCTATTGCTCCTTACCTGATAACGAACGAATGCTGTCACACAAGTCGTGTGGAACGTCCCGCACCGGACGTAACATCAAGTCGAGTCTCCTCCCAACGTGGCTTCATCCAGCCGCAGTCAGACCCTGTTCAAAGAAGAGCTCATCGAACGCAGAGACGAGAATAATCTTTCACAACAGACACTTGGCTCTGCCGTCTGGAAAGACTTTGAACCGAGTTTGGATACTATGTCTATCACGACGAAGATACCAACGGTTAGAATACGACGACGAAAAAAAGAGTTTGTATCGTATCTGATACTCGGATAGCAGACACTCGTGGGTTACTACTGCTCCTGCTCCACCAGAATTCGGTCTCAGACCTTGGAGAGAGAACCACCCGCGATCATCACCGACTCAGAACCAGAAGAATACGTCGAAGAGAATAGCAAGACGCACCAGTATTAGCATTGCCTACACCCCTGGTTGCACCAGCAGTTGTCACGATCAGAGCCCCTGCTTTGACAACTCCTCAGATATCGATACAATCTCAGACACTGTTACCCCATTCCATCCAGAACATGTCCACCATTGCTGCCCAACTCCCTGACCCCGTTCCTCCTCCTCCCCCACTGCCCGCTGTCCCGAATATCCCTCCTCCATCGGGACGTCTTTCGGGATCTTGCCCCAGACCTTCACGGGAGATCGCTCCCAAAGTAAGAAGTTCATGCTGGAGTTTACCACATTTAAGAACTTCAACCACGATGTTGCCCAAATCATCAATCCCTTCCAGTGGCCAAACCTCTTTCTTCCCTCATCAGGGGTGACGCCATCGATGATTGGACAATGGAACAGCTCAGTGGTTGAACAAGCAGGTAGAGAGTGGCCGCCGAACCACCAGTGAAGGCCTCTGGGAGACCATAGCCCAGAGATTCAAAGACGCCTTTACTGATGGACAGGCAAAACAGAAAGCAGCCAGGGAATTAAAGTCCCTGCAAATGGAAAAGGGAGAACTCGATGCCTATGTGGCAAAATTCCGGAGCCTGGCGAACCGGGCAGGCTATGATACGGATGAAGAAGCGACCTTGGACCTCTTTTCCCAAGGACTGCCAAACCCACTTGTCAAAAACATCATTCAGTTTCATCACCCTCATGATTGGGACGAGTGGGTTGATGCTGCTCGACAACAGCAGCAAGACTATCTTGACTTCCAGACATGATTTGGAGTTGACACCAAGAAAGGAAAGACTCGAGAACAGTGGAAGGCCGCGTTTGGAGTCAAACCAGCGCACACTACTCAGAGGGATCCCAATGCTATGGATACCTCAGCAGACAGAGTCAGGGCAAGAGCCACGCTCACTGAAGACGAACGGCAGACATTGATGAAAGAAGGATGGTGTTTCCACTGTAAAGGGCAGGGGCATATGTCCCGAGACTGTCTGAAGAAGGGAGTATGAGTTGCAGTGGCAAATGCTACACCGACAGCCCCCATCAATAATAACCCACCGGCTGTAGACAAGCGGACCAAGGAAGAAAAGGCCCAAGACATATGGGCAAACATGATGAAGGAAAGTGAGGAAGTGTGAGCCATCCTTGTGGAGAAGGCATTTGCAAAGAAGGATTTTGATAAGCTCTACCCCATCGGCCTGGGCAAGAGCACTCCATGTTACCTCTGTGTATACTAGTCAATTCAAATCATTAAAAATACCAGTACATTTCGAGACTACACAGAGGATGGCCAACCAAGACATCTTAGTGGACTCTGGAGCCACCGACAACTTTATCAGTCCAAGAATGATTAAAACCTTGGGGCTGGGGATGCAGGCTCTTCCCCAAGAGAAAAACATCTGGAATATTGATGGAACTGCCAACCATGCTGGAAAGATCACGCATTATACCGACCTAAACGTCCAAGTTGGGGAAATAACAAAAGTCATTCGCTTTCTAATTACCGACTTAGGGGATGAAGACCTTATTTTGGGGTATCCATGGCTTGCTGCATTCGAACCCCGGATCAATTGGGCCGATGCGACAATGGATAAAGATTCATACCCCACCATCATTACGTCGATAGGCTACAATTATATGGTCAGACATCGAACGGTGAAAGTTGCAGATGCCAGTGACGAAGACCTAGGTCACTGTTATGCCACGAAGGCTTCAGAATTAGCACAGAAGGTGAACAGGGGCAGACAGAGAAGACTTATGATGACATAGTACCGCACGCCTACCACCGACATTGGAGGGTATTCTCAGAAGAGAGTCACAGCAATTTCCACCCTCTCGACCCTGGGATCACGCCATAGACCTGCTCCCCGATACACCCAGCAGCAATCGATTGCAAAATCTATCCATTATCCAGTCCGAGCAGGTGGCATTGATGGAGTTCCTCGAAGAACATTTGGCGAAAGGATACATTTGCCCATCCAAGTCGCAGTACACCTCGCCCTTCTTCTTCATCAAGAAGAAGGACAGTAAGCTGCGGCCAGTCCAGGATTATTGACGAATTAACACTCATACCGTGAAGAATGCCTACCCCCTGCCGCTCATCTCCAAACTCATAGACACCATGAGGGATAAGTCCCTCTTCTCAAAGATGGACGTGCGGTGGGGATACAATAATGTCCAGATCAAGGAAGGTGATCAGTGTAAAGCGGCATTCAAAACAAATCAAGGATTGTTTGAACCGAATGTCATGTTCTTTGGCCTTACAAATTCACCGGCAACGTTCCAGGCCATGATGAACCACATCTTCCGTGATCTCATTCTTACTGGAGAAGTAGTGGTCTATATGGACGACATATTGGTGGCCACCCCAGACAACCTAGATCACCACCAAAACCGTGTGCATCAGGTATTAGATATACTCCAAGAACACGACCTGTACCTCAAACCTGCCAAGTGCTCCTTTGAGCAACGAAGTGTTGAGTACCTAGGAGTCATCTTAGAAAGAGGACAAGTGCGCATGGATCCTGTTAAAGTACAGGGGATCTGGGAGTGGCCAGTACTGACCTGTGTCAAAGACGTCCAGTCATTCATTGGGTTCTGTAACTTCTACCAACACTTTGTCAAGGGATTCTCAGGCATCGCACGACCACTGAACGATCTCTTGAAAAAGGACGTGCCATGGCATTGGAGTTCAACACAACAACAAGCATTTGAACAGATCAGGGACCTAGTCGGCTCCGAGCCTGTACTCATCCAACCAGATCTGCGTCATCCTTTCAAATTGGAGGTAGACGCCTCTCACTTTGCAAACGGAGCTGTATTATACCAGAGAGATGCCACACAAGTACTTCACCCAGTGGCGTACTACTCTGAGACCTTCTCCCCAGCCGAGCGGAATTATGACATCTGGGATAGGGAACTCCTAGCCATAGTCAAGGCATTGCGACACTGGCGACCTTACCTGGCCGGGACCCCACATAAGACCATCATCCACACTGACCATTCCAACTTATTGTATTGGAAGGAACCCCATAAAATCAGTCGACGAGTGGCACGAGAAGTCCTGGAGTTGGAAGAATATAACTTCACCCTGAAACACATTGCTGGAAGCCAAAACACCAGAGCGGATGCACTGTCACGCAGACCAGACATGCACACAGGCGAGGATGACAATAATGACATCACTGTCCTCCCGGAGGAAGTGTTTGCAAAAACTGCTGTGGTCAGCCTCCACGATATGGACCTATGGGCACAGGTGTCCCAAAATATGAACCAAGAACTGTGCCATTCATGGGCCAATGCACACAACTTAAAAGAGGTCAACAGCCTTTGGTGGAAAGACAGCGATCGACTGGTTGTCACCAGTGGCGACAACATTAAGAGGGGGGTGATCCATTTTCACCACACCTTCCCTCTGCAGGACACCCCAGCATTCATAACACCTATGCCCTGGCCAAAAGAGACTATTGGTGGCCCAACATGAAAAAGGACGTCGAGAGTTATGTGCAAGGATGCGCAGCGTGTCAGGCAAACAAGGTTAACACACACCCGAGAGTCCCACCAATACACCCCATCGCTCCCATTGCGTCGACCCCCTTTCAGACCATTGCCATGGATTTTATTGTCAAACTACCCAAATCACAGGGCTTCAACACCATCCTCACAATCACTGACCACGATTGCTCCAAAGCAGCCCTGTTCATTCCCTGCAACGAGACCATCACAGCCGAAGGAGTGGCAAAGTTATACCTGAATCATGTATACCGCCATTATGGACTCCCCAAGAAGATCATATCTGACTGTGACACCAGGTTCATGTCAACATTTGCCAGAGCCCTGTGCAAAATGTTAGACATCGCGCAAAATATCTCCACAGCTTACCATCCACAAACGGACGGACAGTCTGAGCAGACAAATCAATGGCTGGAACAGTACCTTCAGTTCTGGTGCAACAGCAGACAAGATGACTGGGCAGAATGGCTATCAACTGCGGAGTTTGCTCACAACTCATGGCCCAATGGCACCACAAAGGCCACCCCCTTCTCCCTTATCATGGGCTGCACCCCGTGCACCACGTGGACAGATAAGCCCACTAAAGTCCCTTCAGTAACCCAACGGATAAGCCAATGGGAAGAGTTACAACAATTGGCCAATAACAACCTGGCAAAGGCACAGCAACTCCTGACCGCACAACCAAGTACTTTCACACCTTATCAGACCAATGACTGGGTGTGGCTCAAGGGAAAAAACATTCATACGTCACATCCCTCAGCCAAACTAGCGCCCCGACGTCATGGGCCCTTCCAGATCACAAGGAAGCTGTCAGATGTATCATATGAACTGCAATTGCCGCCGAAATGGAAGATCCATCCCGTCTTCCACGCCAAACTCCTGACCCCATATAAGGAAACCTCTATTCATGGGGAGAACTTCCCGAGACCCCCACCTGACCTTATCGACAGAGAAGAGGAGTGGGAAGTAGAACACGTTCTAGACTCAAAGCAACAGGGCCGAGGGCGCAAGCTGTATTACCTGATCAAGTGGAAGGGTTTCCCAGACTCTGACAACTCGTGGGAACCAGCCGGGGATATCTTGCCCCGGACCTGATCACGGAGTTCCATTTACGACATCCCCAGGCGCCCAAAAACAGTTAAAAGAAAGGCAGACTCCCAACTTTCCCCCCAGAACAACGCTTCACCAGCAATGTCCTAACTACACACCAACATGTCTTCTTCCTCCATCGCTGCCTCTGCTGCCATCAACGCCTTCACTGCCACTACTGTGGTTGTGGAAGCCTTCCCTTCCGCTCACCCCTCCACTCGTCCCTCCTCTCCCATCGACTATGAAGCTGCGGAAGAACGTGTTAAGAACCAATCACCCAACCCTAATGACGACTTTGAACACTGCAAAGAGCCACACCCAAATGATTTGGTAGGCATGGAGATGGATGATGAAGTCCCCGAGTTCCCATTCTTCGCCAACAACCCGAACTCATCAATGTACTTCCCGCTTGAGATCACCATGGTGGATGGCACCAAGGCTATAGCTAAGTACATCTTCTATACCAATGGAGGAATGGATGTCACAGGGTGCATGAAGAAGAATGGTCCCGTCTATGGGGCCCCAGTCTACTTGGAAGAACGCTATACAGGATGACTACATCACACGATGAGCGACGAGCAGTTGGGGCATTTGGCCGCGGAAGATTCCCGCGCCTTTGCGATCGACAAAGTACTGAACGACATGCACCTCCCGCGCCTCAAAGCCGAAGTAATGAGGCTGCGGAAGAACCTGACGCTGCGCACGACACTCAACAAGCAATACAAGGAACATGCGAAGATGATGACGAGATTGACCAGCGGGATGTTCCAGGTTGAGCAGGAGTTGGTAGAGATCCGGAAAAGGTTGGAAACAGGGGATGCATACCAGACCATCGCCAAGAGGTATGCTGACACATACGCACGACCTCTCCCTCCACGATCGTTAGGAGCTGCACCAAGGTTGTTGCCCAATCGGTTCGAGATGCCGCGGATGCACGAGAATCCCTGTGGAGAAACATGCTGGCAGTGTGACAGTAAGTACCATATCAGCTGGAACTGTCCCCTCAACCGCAAGTGGTGTCGCCACTGTCGCAGCAACCTGCACTGGAGCCGGTTCTGCATTTTCCACCGTGTAGGTGTCCCCCCGACAATCATCAACCTGTCCGGCTGGTGCAGCAAGTGCCTGTGTCACAATGCAGGACATCGCGAGCTGGACTGCCCCATCCACGACCTCTGTCACTTGTGTGGGCAGCGTGGCCCTTATGGTTTCCTCTGCACACATAGGTGTCCCCAGGATGAAGACAAGGAGAATTACACCATGGATGATCGTAATGTAGCTGACGATTACTTGGACCTGGTGCAGGATGATGATGGTACAAGTTGTTTCTAGCTGGGTCAGCTAGAGCCAGAAGAGGGGGTGATGTTATGACCCCTGCCTAGCAACCCATTTTTCTTCACGATCCCCAGTGATGACCCTACCTGTCCCCCTACCTTACATTTCCTGATCATATCCCCTTCCTGGGACCCGTCACATGCCCTGCTTCCCTCCCCGTGATCAGCTTTGTCGTTGTTTATGTTACTTTGCTCATGATTGACCCTTTATCCGTTATCTCTTATCTCTTATCTTTACGACCAGACACTTACTTAATTCCCTATCAGAAGCCAGGCTTTACACCCTCCGCTTTCGTATATTCGGGCCCACATGACTCAACGATATCTTATCTTTAGACACTCATTTGATTACGTATATAAGTCCACTGTAACTACATTGTAGACCTCAGACTCGACTTATTGAATACATCGGTGCTTGTCTTCTGGACTTCCCTTTGAAAGCTTTGACTCAACCATCTCACCAAGTACTTCTGGTACTTTCTGCTCAACATTGTCTTAGAGTACAGCCTCTTTGACTTTGACTCTTCCATAACACACTCCAAGGAGCCCTATTGACTCCTTACCTGATAACGAACAAATGCTGTCACACAAGTCGTGTGGAACGTCCCGCACTGGACATAACAATGAGGCACAGCATACTGACTGTGGTAAGTTAGCAGGTTAAGCTAGAAAGACAAGTTATACTTCAGAGGTGAAGAAAACTCTATTATACTATACTACACACCTAGAAAGACAAGTTATCTACATGAGACGGTTAGTCAAAGGTAAGGTAGTAAGTAAGAGATTGGGACTTACACTTCAGAGGTGAAGAAAACTCTGAAGTGTAGAGGACAAAACAGACACCCTTATATACTGTTCAAGGGATGGTCTGTGCACTGGGAATAAATCCACAAGTGCTGGACAAAGTCCAAACAATAAACATGAGGGAGAAAAGCCATTGGCTACTACAGAAATCACATGTTACATGGTGTATCAGTCAGCTACTGCGGAATGTGAGAAAGAAAGTAATAATGATAATGTAAATAGTCCGAAACTCCGGTATCTAATCTAATCTGCAAAGTAGCTAATCTAATCACCTGATGCCTGAAGCATCACCAAACATCTTCTGTGTTCAACAGAAGACACATATCATTCAACACTTCATCAATGGCAAAGGCTCGGGTGTCATCAGTGGCTAGGTGTCCAAGCTGTTTGTCACTCATCATGTGGTGGAGATGACCCGTGTGTCTCTCTTCTAAATATACTGGTGCCCCATAGACTGGGCCATCCTTCTTCATACAACCTGCGACATCCATCCCTCCATTAGTATAGAAGATGTATTTTGCGATGACCTTGTCTCCATTGGCCATGGTGATCTCAAGTGGGAAGTACATGGAGGAATTTGGGTTGTTGTAGAAGAATGGGAATTCTGGCACTTCATTGTCCTGTTCCATACCGAGCAGGTCATTCAGGTGGGGTTCTTTGGAGTGGGTGAAGTCATTGTTGGGGTTGGGGGATTGATTCTTGGTCCGCGCTTCAGCAGCCTCATAGTCAATAGGAGAGGAAGGGTGTGTGGATGGATGGGCAGAGGGGAAGGCTTCAACAACTACATGGGAAGAGGTGAAAGCATTGACAGCAGTGTTGGCAGTGATGAAAGACATGATGGATTGTTGAGTGATAGGACATTGCTGGGGGAGCATGTACTGGGAGTTTTAATGAGATGTTACAACCCTTGCCAAGTACCCCTCTTTTCTTCACTTTACCTAATGTGAACCCATCCCTTCCACCCACTCTTCACTTCCTGATCATGTCTCTGTCCTGGGATCCATCACATGCCCTACTCCCTTCCCCATGACTGACTTTGTACTTGTTGACTCAGTGTATATCTTTGTTTATGCTTCTCCCTATCTCTTATCTCCCTATCTCTAAGACTGGACACTTACTTAATCCCCTATCAGAAGCCAGGCTTTACACCATCCGCTTCTGGATATTTGGACCCACTTGATTACATATCTCTTATGTATAGATGCCCATCTGATTACATATATAAGTCCCACTGTAGCTACATTGTAAGCCTCAGACTCGACTTATTGAATACATCAGTGTTTGTCTTCTGGACAAGTCCCTTGAACTTCAGAACTAGTCATCTTGGTGTTTCTGACACCTCTCCACTTAACATTGTCTCAAGAGCATTCAGCCTCTGGGACTTTGACTCTTCCTGTCTCCTCCAAGGGACCTATTGATGGTCCTTTCCTGATTCTTGCATACACTGAAGCACATGTCATGCAGAACATCCCACACTGGATGTAACATCAAGTCGAGTCTCTCACAGTGGCTTCCAGCCACAGTCAGACCCTCTTTTGAGAAGAACCCATTGAACATAGAGAAGAGAATAATCTTTCACAGCAAGTACTTGGCTCTGCTGCCTGGAAAGATTTTGAGTCCGAGTTTGGATACTATGTCTATTACAACAGAAGATACCAACTGGTAGAATACGACAATGAGAAAAGAGTTTGGTATCGTATCCAATACTCAGACAGCTGACACTCTTGGGTCACTACAGGACCTGCCCCACCCAAATTTGGACTAGGGCTGTGGAGGGAAAACCCCCCAGCCATTGTCACGGACTCTGAACCAGAAGAGTACATAGAAGAACATAGTGAAGATGCACCAGCATTAGCAGCGATTATGTTTCCAGTTGCACCTGAAGTTGTCACAATCAGAGCCCCTGCTTTGACAACTCCCCAGATATCGATACAATCTACAAATACTATCACCCCACTCCATCAGAACATGTCGACCATTGCTGCCCAACTCCCTGACCCCATCCCACCAGCCCCCACAGCTGCACTGCCAAACATTCCTCCTCCTTCGGGATGTCTGTCAGGAGTGCTACCTCAGATGTTTACCAGGGATTGGTCACAAAGTAAAAAGTTCATGTTGGAGTTTACAACCTTCAAAAACTTCAATCATGATGTTCCCCAAATTATCAATCCATTCCAATGCACTAATCTATTCCTCTCTCTGATCTGAGGGGATGCAGTGGATGACTGGATGATGGAACAGCTGGAGTGGCTGAATGAACAAGTTGAGAGTGGGCACCGAACCATGAGTGAAGGCCTCTGGGAGACCATTGCCCAGCGATTCAAAGATGCCTTCACTGATGGACAGGCAAAGCAAAAAGCAGCCCAAGAGTTGAAATCCCTCAGAATGGAGAAGGGAGAACTGGATGCATATGTCGCCAAGTTTAGAAGCCTGGCCAATAGAGCTGGGTATGACACAGACAAAGAGGCAACATTAGATCTCTTCTCACAAGGGTTGCCCAACCTGCTGGTCAAAAACTGTTGACACAGGATGTGTCTGGAGATGCTTCAGGCATCTAAGGTTCGCTTCAGCTGTAGATTAGATTAGATTAGATTCCGGAGTATCGGACTTTTTATGTTATCTTTATTACATTTCTTTCTCACCTTACTCAGCTGATTAGTGATGGACTTAGTAATGCGCAGTAGGCATGTGATATCTCTTTGGCCAATGGCCTTTATCCCTCTCTGTTTATTGTCCAGCACTTGTGGACTTATTCCCAGTGTGCACAGACCATTTCCCCTGGCCCCCATGGGTATATAAGGGTGTCTGTTTTGTCCCTTTCACTTCAGAGTTCTTCTAACCTCTGAAGTGTAAGTTCCTGTTACTCTACTCTCTCACTACCTATAGACTAACCTATTATATTAGACTTGTCTTTCTTTAGGTGTGTAGATAGTAATATAGAGTTCTTCTAACCTCTGAAGTACTTGTCTTTCTTTAGCCTAACTGCTACTAACCACAGTCAGTATAACCAGCAGCATGATTGTTTGACAAAAACATCATCCAGTTCCATCACCCCCAGGACTGGGATGAATGGGTTAATGCTGCTCAATGACAGCAGCAGGATTATCTCAACTTCCAGACATGCTTTGGAGTCAACACCAAGAAGGGAAAAACCTGAGACCAGTGGAAGGCAGTGTTTGGGGTCAAGCCTGCATCCCATAACCAGCATGTACAAAGGGATCCAAATGCCATGGATACCTCTGCAAATAGGACTTGGGCCAGGGCTACACTGACAGAAGATGAGCAGCAGACATTGATGAAAGAAGGACAATGCTTTTGATGCAAAGCACAGGGGCATATGTCCAGAGATTGTCCCAAGAAGGGAGCACACATTGTGGAAGCAACTACAGCACCAGCAGCCCCTGCCCAGAATAACCTGCCTACTGTGGACAAGCGGTCCAAAGAAGAGAAAGCCCAAGACATATGGGCTAATATGATGAAGGAGAGTGAAGAAGTCCATGCTCTCCTGGTTGAGAAAGCATTTGCAAAGGATTTTTGTTAGGCTCAAACCCATTGGCCTGGGCACGAGCACTCCATGTTACTGTTGAACAGGCATGAGGCACAGCATACTGACTGTAAGGTTAGTTGGACTAGAAGACAAGTTAGAACTTCAGATGTGAAGGAAACTCTATTACTATACTACTAACCTAGAAGACAAGTTAGACTACAGAGAGCTGTTAGTCAAAGGTATAAGTAGGAAGTAATGTAGAAGGCACTTACACTTCAGATGTGAAGGAAACTCTGAAGTGTAAGAGGCGAAACAGACACCCTTATATACAATTCTAGGGATGGTCTGTGCACTGGGAATAAGTCCACAAGTGCTGGACAAAGTCCAAACAATAAACATGAGGGAGAAAGGCCATTGGCCATTACAGAAATCACATGTTACATGGTACATCAGTCAGCTACTGCAGAATGTGAGAAAGAAAGTAATAATGATAATGTAAAAAGTCCAAAACTCCGGTATCTAATCTAATCTACAAGTAGCTAATCTAATCACCTGATGCCTGAAGCATCACCGAACATATTCTGTGTTCAACACATGGATCAGGACAGCAATGTCCCTGAGTTCCCCTTCTTCACTAATAACCCAAATTCCTCCATGTACTTCCCACTCGAGATCACCATGGCCAATGGAGAGAAGGCCATAGCTAAGTACATATTCTACACCAACAGAGGAATGGATGTCACAGGATGTATGAAGAAGGATGGGCCCGTCTATGGGGCTCCAGTTTATCTGGAAGAACAATACACAGGGCATCTTCACCACACGATGAGTGACGAACAACTGGGACACCTTGCAGCTGACAACCCCAGAGCATTCACAATCGACAAAGTGTTGAATGACATGCGTCTTCTGCGTCTCAAAGCCAAGGTAATGAGACTGTGGAAGACCCTTACACTACGTACCACACTCAATACCCAGTACAAAGAATATGCCAAGCAAATGACAAGGCTCATGAGGGGGATGTTCCAGGTAGAGCAGGAATTAACAGAGATCTGGAAGAGGTTGGAGATAGGGGATGTGTATCAGACCATCACCAAAAGGTACACAGATACTTATGCATGACCCCTCCCACCATGGTCACTAGGAGCAGCACCAACACTGCTGCCGAACCAACTCAAAATGCCATGTATGCATGAGAATCCCTGTGGAGAGACCTGCTGGCAATGTGACAGCAAGTACCACATTAGCTGGAACTGCCCTCTCAATCACAAATGGTGCCACCACTGCCAGAGCAATCTACACTGGAGTCGATTTTGCATATTCCGCCGTTTAGGCATCACTCCCATGATTGTCAGCCCCTTGGGGTGGTGCAGCAAGTGTCTGTGTCACAATGTGGGACATCATGAGCTTGATTGCCTGGTCTACAACATGTGCCCCCAGTGCAGATGACGTGGCCCATATGGCTTCTTACACACACATCAATGTGCGGCAGATGAAACTTACACTGTGGGAGATCAGAACCTGGCAGATGACTATGTGGACTTGGTGCAGGATGATGATGGTGTGCATTTCTAGCTGGGTCAGCTTGAGCCAGAAAGGAGGGTGATGTTACAACCAGGGCCCAGCACCCCTCTTTTCTTTACCCTCCCCAGCGAGGACCCCACTTGCCCACCTATGTTACACTTCCTCATTACATCCCCCTCCTGGAACCCCTCACATGCATTGCTTCCATCCCTGTGACTGTTGATTGGACTTGTTTATATACTGTTTACCTATGATTGTCCTTTATCTCTTTATCTCCTTATCTTTATGACCAGACACTTACTTAATTCCCTATCAGAAGCCAGGCTTTACACCCTCCACTTTCATATATTTGGGCCCACATGACTCCAGATATCTTATCTTTAGACGCTCATTTGATTACGTATATAAGTCCACTGTAACTACATTGTAGACCTCAGACTCAACTTATTGAATACATCAGTGTTTGTTAGTGATTGGCAGGGGTAACCCTGGGGTATCCTCATTGGTACCCGTACCCGTACCTGTACCCGTCACTACGGGTATGGGTAACCCGCGGGTTACCCGCGGGTCACCCGTGAAAACGCGTGCAAGTTCTTTACTTGCATCACGCATTTCGGATACCCGGCCCGGGCCTTCCCGGACCAAGAAGATACACAACGCGTTCATTTGTGGCTGCTTAAGATCCCTCAATGACTCTTATTTTATGTTCAGAAGATTAAGATAATTCATTATTCCATTTTTATTTTATTATTCTGCTTTCAATTTTATACAAGCACAACTAAAATACAGTATACAGAGATGATTAGATAGGATGTTATAGAACATTGATGAAAAGCCTGTCAGATAACCACACAGAATGCAAAATAATTTGATGAACACATAGCAATTTGCAGGGGTAACCCCTGGATAATTGTTTTGATACCTGGGTTACCCATGAAATGAAACGCGTGCAAGTTCTTTACTTGCATTGCGCATTTCGGACATCCGGCCCGGGACATCCCGGTCAAGGAGATATGCACTTGGACACAACGCGTTCATTTATGGCTACTCAAGATCCCTCAGAGATTCCTATTTTATGTTCATAAGATTAAGATAATTTATTATTCTATTTTTATTTTATTATTCTGCTTTCAATTTTATACGAGCGTGACTGTTCTTTGAGTTTCTGCGCATTTCGGATAAATGGCCTGGGCCATCCCGGTCAAGGAGATAAGCACTTGGACACAACGCGTTCATTTATGGCTACTCAAGATCCCTCAGAGATTCCTATTTTATGTTCATAAGATTAAGATAATTTATTATTCTATTTTTATTTTATTATTCTGCTTTCAATTTTATACGAGCGTGACTGTTCTTTGAGTTTCTGCGCATTTCGGATAAATGGCCCGGGCCATCCCGGTCAAGGAGATAAGCACTTGGACACAACGCGTTCATTTATGGCTACTCAAGATCCCTCAAATATTGTTGGTTTATGTTCAGAAGATTAAAAGGATCCTTTATTTACATTATTATTTTATTATTCTGCTTTCATTTCATACAAGCGCGACTGTCCTGGTGCGTTTAAGTCAACCTTCCTTAATAGGAAGGAGGTCAGACCACCATGCGATGCAATGTAGTTGCTGCCCCATGCAGCTTGTAGATACACGCGGGCCTTGTTTCAGTAAATCAATTTGATAATTTGATTATATTATAGTCTAAAGTAGTCTAGAGAGTATTTTAGATAGTGCCAGACCGGCAGAATTGGTCGCGCGTTGATAAAACAGGTGCATCATGATTTTCAAGAAGTGGATCACTGATAACACTTTTATTTTACATCGCACCGTTGATCTGCTTTGATATTTCATATGATAATACTAGAACATATTTAAAGATACCCTATAGCATACATCAGACGAGATCTTTTATTTTTGTGGCTGCAGATGTGTTTTATCTTAGAATTTCTACTGATCTTGTCAATGCATGATTGGCGCCTATACCCGCCAAACCCGCCGCGCGGGTACGGGTTTCCACGGGTTGGGAGCCGTATACCCGTACCCGTACCCGGCAAAACCCGTGGCGCTTACCCGCGTGGGTATGAAAACCCTTGACAATCACTAGTGTTTGTCTTCTGGACAGTCCCCTTTGAACTTCAACTTAGTTATCTCAGTGCTTTTGGCACTTCTCCACTCAACATTGTCTTAGGGAAGCATCCCTTTGACTTTGACTCATCACATGTAACTCCAAGAAGTCTTATTGACTTCTTATCTGAAACTCACAAACAAACGCTGACACACAAGTCATGTGGAACATCCCACACTGGATGTAACACAATGAGAACCATCACATTACAACTTCATTGATACAATATGTACTTAGCTCCAATTCAGACTCCAATGCCTCTTACATATATAAGGCCTGCTTAGATAGCCTGTATGCCTCAGACTCAACTTCTTAATCAACTTGGTGCATTACCTTCTGGGTGATTCCTGACTTTGACTTTGAACTGTCTCAGTGCTTCTGGCACTTGTCCCTCAATTCCATACACTAGTGACACAGTGTGCAAAGACTTTCACATATACTGCTACATGATTGCACATGTCATGCTGAATGCCTGCACCAGGCATTACACTATTGCACTTATGATGGAATGGTGGTGTATGATATGGGAGGGGCCAGGTATGGCTTGAAAATTCAATGGGAGGATGGATGGGCATTGTATGTTGATAGAGGAACCCATTAACAACTTCTGAAGTGCTCTAGTCACTTCCACATCTGTGTCTGCCCTGCCAGAGGAAATAAGGCAAACAGCATGCTGAGCATTTCTCTCTGTCAGCTTCCTTGGTCTCCCTCCATTTGACTTGGGATGGTAAGGGCAGTATTTATGACACATCTTGAGATGATAATAGTGCCATGGCCAGTCATAGTTGACACTTTATGGGCAGATTTGCCTGAAGTGAGGAGGAAGATGATTGTTACGAACAGGGCCTAGCAGCCCTATTTTCTTCACGCTTCCCAACTGGGACCCCACTCGTCCACCAACCCTTCACTTCCTCATTACGTCTCCCTCCTGGGACCCCTCACATGCGCTACTTCCATCCCCGTGACTGTTGTTTGGACATGTTTGCTTACTGCTTGGTTATGTTTACCTTCTGTTATCTTCTTATCTTTACGACCGGACATTTACTTAATTCCCTATCAGAAGCCAGGCTTTATGCCATCCGCTTTCGTATCTTTGGGCCCACCTGACTCCGACATCCTTATCTATAGACGCCCGTCCCTTTACGTATATAAGTCCGTCTTAGCTACACTGTAGACCTCAGACTCGACTTATTGAATACATCGGTGTTTGTCTTCGGACTCTCCTTTGAACTCCTTGACTCGATCATCTCAGTGCTTTTGGCACTTTCCGCTCAACATTGTCACTCGGGAACAGCCCCATTGACTTTGACTCACACATTCGAACTCCAAGAGGTCTTGTTGATCTCTTATCTGAACATACGTACAACGCTGTCGCACAAGTCGTGCGGAACGTCTCACACCGGACGTAACATCAAGTCGAGTCTCTCACAGTGGCTTCCAGCCGCAGTCAGACCCTCTTCTGCGAAGAACTCATCGAACGCAGAGACGAGAATAATCTTTCACAGCAAGTACTTGGCTCTGCCGCCTGGAAAGACTTTGAATCCGAGTTTGGATACTACGTCTATCACGACGGAAGATACCAACCGGTAGAATACGACGACGAGAAAAGAGTTTGGTATTGTATCCGATACTCGGACAGTCGGAACTCTTGGGTCACAACTAGACCTGCCCCACCCGAATTTGGACTTGGCCCGTGGAGAGAAAATCCCCCGGCCATTGTCACGGACTCTGAACCAGAAGAGTACGTAGAAGAACAAAGCGAAGAAGCACTGGTATTAGCGTCGTCTACAGCCCCAGTTGCACCCGAAGTTGTCACGTTCAGAGCCCCTGCTTTGACAACTCCCCAAATCTCCATACAATCTGCCAACACCGTCACCCCACTCTACCAGAAAATGTCTACCATTGCCGCCCAACTCCCAGACCCTGCCCCGCCAGTCCCTGTGGCACCACCACCAAACATTCCCCCCCCCTCTGGACGTCTGTCTGGAGTCTTACCCCAAACGTTCACTGGGGACGCTCGCAGAGCAAGAAATTCATGTTGGAGTTCACGACGTTCAAGAACTTCAACCATGATGTCCCACAGATTGTCAATCCATTCCAGCGTGCCAATCTGTTCCTTTCCTTGATCAGAGGGGACGCAGTGGATGACTGGACCATGGAGCAGTTGGAGTGGTTGAACGAGCAAGTGGAGAGCGGACGTCGTACCACAAGCGAGGGTCTTTGGGAGACCATCGCCGAAAGGTTCAAAGATGCCTTCACCGATGGGCAAGCCAAGCAGAAGGCAGCCCGAGAGTTGAAATCTCTCAGAATGGAAAAGGGCGAATTAGATGCCTACGTCGCCAAGTTCAGAAGCCTGGCCAACAGAGCTGGCTACGACACGGACGAGGAGGCTACATTAGACCTCTTCTCGCAAGGGCTACCCAACCCTTTAGTCAAAAATATTATACAATTCCACCATCCTCACGACTGGGACACTTGGGTCGATGCTGCTCGACGGCAGCAACAGGATTATCTCGACTTCCAAACACGCTTTGGGGTTGATACGAAGAAAGGAAAGACGCGAGATCAATGGAAAACGGCTTTCGGAGTAAAACCTGCCCAGCATGCCCAGAGGGATCCAAATGCTATGGACACCTCTGCGGACCGAGCCAGAGCCCGGGCAGCACTCACAGACGATGAGCGACAGACATTGATGAAGGAAGGACGATGCTTCCGCTGTAGAGCGTTAGGGCATATGTCCCGAGACTGCCCCAAGAAAGGGGTACGTGTCGCCGCGGCAACCACCGCAGCCGAAACCCCCGTTCAGAACAACCCACCTACTGTGGACAAACGATCAAAAGAGGAGAAAGCTCAGGACATATGGGCTAACATGATGAAGGAAAGCGAGGAAGTGCGCGCCATCTTAGTGGAAAAGGCGTTTGCGAAAAAGGATTTTTGTTAGGCTCAAACCCATCGGCCTGGGCACGAGCACTCCATGTTACCTCTGTGTATGCTAGTCGATTCAAATCATTAAAAATACCAGTCCATTTTGAAACTACACAGAGGACAGCCGATCGAGACATTTTAGTGGACTCCGGAGCCACGGACAATTTTATTCACCCACGATTTATTAAAACAATGGGTTTGGGATGGCTGGCACTTCCCCAGGAAAAAAACATCTGGAATATCGATGGGATGGCCAACCGCGCTGGAAAGATCACTCATTACACGGATCTGAAGGTCCAAGTTGGAGAAATTACAAAGAATATTCGTTTCCTAATTACGGATCTAGGAGACGAAGATCTTATCCTGGGATACCTGTGGCTCGCCGCGTTCGAACCCAAGATCAACTGGGCTGACGCAACGATGGATAAAGACTCATATCCTACCATCATTACGTCAATAGGCTATGATTATGCAGTCAGACATCCAACAATCAAAGCCACGAGTACGGAGAAGAAGACCCAGGACGTTGTTATGTCACCAAGGCGTCAGAACTGGTCCAAAAGGCAATACAAGGGCAGACAGAGAAAACGTACAGCGATGTAGTGCCGAGCACCTATCATCGGCACTGGAAGGTGTTCTCTGAGGAAGAGTCCCAGCGTTTTCCACCCTCCAGACCATGGGACCACGCCATAGACCTCCTCCCTGATACGCCAACAGCAATAGATTGCAAAATCTATCCACTGTCCCAGTCCGAGCAGGCGGCACTGACTGAATTCCTTGAAGAACATCTGGCAAAAGGATACATTCGCCCATCTAAGTCGCAATACGCCTCACCCTTCTTCTTCATCAAAAAGAAGGATGGCAAGCTACGGCCCGTTCAGGATTACCGGCGAATCAATGCCTACACCGTGAAAAATGCCTACCCCCTGCCGCTCATTTCCGAGCTTATTGACACCATGAGGGATAAGTCCCTCTTCTCAAAAATGGACGTGCGATGGGGTTACAACAATGTCAGAATCAAGGAAGGCGACCAGTGCAAGGCGGCGTTCAAAACAAACCAAGGGTTGTTTGAACCCAATGTTATGTTCTTTGGTCTCACGAACTCGCCGGCGACATTCCAGTCGATGATGAATCACATCTTCCGCGACCTCATTCTCACAGGGGAAGTGGTGGTTTATATGGATGACATCTTGGTAGCCACCCCAGACAACCTGGACCATCACCGAAGGCGCGTGCATCAGGTGCTGGATATACTGCATGAACATGACCTCTATCTCAAACCCGCCAAATGCTCCTTCGAACAATGGAGCGTCGAGTACCTAGGGGTCATTTTGGAAGGAGGACAAGTACGCATGGATCCTGTTAAAGTACAAGGAATCCAGGAGTGGCCCGTGCCGACCTGCGTCAAAGATGTCCGATCGTTCATCGGATTCTGTAACTTTTACCGACGATTCGTCAGGGGATTTTCAGGCATAGCACGACCATTGAATGATCTGCTGAAAAAGATGTATCATGGCATTGGGATGCCGCACAGCAACAGGCATTTGAACAGATTAGGGACCTTGTCGGCTCAGAACCAGTGCTTATCCAGCCAGATCTAGGCCACCCCTTTGAAGTAGAAGTGGACGCCTCACACTTTGCGAACGGGGCAGTATTGTACCAAAGAGATGCCGCACAAGTGCTTCACCCAGTGGCATACTACTCCAAGACCTTCTCCCCAGCTGAAAGGAATTACGACATCTGGGATAGGGAGCTCTTGGCCATAGTCAAGGCATTACGACACTGGCGACCTTACCTGGCAGGAACCCCCCACAAGACCATCATCCACACTGACCATTCCAACCTATTATATTGGAAGGAACCCCATAAAATCAGTCGACGTGTAGCACGGGAAGTCCTGGAGTTAGAAGAATACAACTTCACACTGAGACATATCGCCGGGAGTCAGAACGCTAGAGCAGACGCACTGTCACGTAGACCAGACATGCACACAGGGGAGGACGACAATAACGACATCACTGTCCTCCCAGAGGAGGTGTTTGCCAAAGCGGCCGTCGTTAGTCTCCATGACATGGATCTTTGGGCACAGGTCTCCCAAAACATGAACCAGGACCTGTGCCTTTCATGGGCCGACGCTCACAATCTAAAGAAAATCAACGGTCTTTGGTGGAAAGACGGGGATCGACTCGTTGTCACCGGTGGCGACAACATTAAGAGGGGGGTGATCCATTTTCATCACGATCTTCCCTCTGCTGGCCATCCAGGCATCGCCAACACCTACGCCCTGACCAAGAGAGACTATTGGTGGCCCAATATGAAAAAGGACATCGAGAGCTACATACAAGGATGCGCAGCGTGCCAAGCAAACAAGGTGAACACACACCCAAAAGTCCCGCCAATGCATCCCATCACTCCCACTTCGTCAACTCCCTTCCAGACTATCGCCATGGACTTTATTGTCAAGCTGCCCGAGTCACAAGGCTTTGACACGATCCTTACGATCACGGACCATGATTGCTCCAAGGCGGCCCTCTTCATTCCCTGCAACGAAACTATCACAGCCCAAGGAGTGGCGAAACTATATCTGGACCACGTATACCGTCACTATGGGCTCCCCAAAAAGATCATCTCTGACCGAGATACTCGTTTTACATCGGCATTTGCAAAGGCCCTATGCAAAACATTAGACATCACACAGAATATTCGACGGCATACCACCCACAGACAGACAGACAGTCCGAACGAACGAACCAATGGTTGGAACAATACCTCCGGTTTTGGTGTAACGGCAGACAGGATGACTGGGCAGAATGGCTATCGACCGCAGAGTTCACTCATAACTCCTGGCCTAACGGAACAACAAAAGCCACCCCTTTCTCCCTTATCATGGGCTGGACCCCACGTACCACATGGGCAGATAAGCCCATCAACGTCCCATCAGTAACCGAATGAATGAACCAATGGGAAGAGCTACGGCAATCAGCCAATGAGAACCTGATGAAGGCGCAACAGCTTTTAGCCGCACGACCAAGCACTTTCACACCTTATCGGACCAATGACTGGGTATGGCTTGAGGGCAGGAACATTCACACATCACACCCCTCGGCCAAGCTAGCACCCCGACGTCATGGACCCTTCCAGATCACAAGGAAGCTGTCGGATGTATCATATGAATTGAAACTGCCGCCGAAATGGAAGATCCACCCAGTCTTCCATGCCAAGCTTCTAACCCCTTACAGGGAGACCCCTATTCATGGAGAGAACTTCCCGAGACCCCCGCCTGACCTTATCGATGGCGAAGAAGAATGGGAAGTGGAGCGCGTTCTGGACTCCAAGCGACAAGGCCGAGGGCGCAAGTTGTACTACCTAATCAAGTGGAAGGGATTCCCAGACTCTGACAATTCGTGGGAACCAGCCGGAGATATCTCTGCTCCGACCCTTATCTCGGAGTTCCACTTACGACACCCCCAAGCGCCCAAAAACAATTAAAAGGAGGACAGACCCCGACCTCTTTTTCCCCAGAACAACACTTCACCAGCAACGTCCTAACCACAACTAACATGTCTTCCTCTTTCATCGCTGCCTCCGCCGCTGTCGACGCCTTCACTGCCACTCATGTGGTAGTAGAGGCGTTTCCCTCCGCTCACCCCTCCACGTGCCCTTCCTCCCCGATTGACTACGAAGCTGCTGAGGAACGTGTGAAGAACCAGTCACCCAACCCGAACGATGACTTCACCCACTCAGAAGAACCCCACCCAAACAACCTCCTCGACATGGAACAAGATGACACCGTACCCGAGTTCCCCTTCTTTGCCAATAACCCAAACTCCTCAATGTACTTCCCCCTCGAAATCACCATGGCTGATGGAACGAAGGAAATAGCTAAGTACATCTTCTACACCAATGGAGGGATGGATGTCGCGGGATGTATGAAAAAGGATGGGCCTGTCTATGGGGCCCCGGTCTACTTAGAAGAGCGGTACACAGGTCGTCTTCACCACACCATGAGCGACGAACAACTAGGACACCTTGCGGCCGATGACCCCCGAGCCTTTGCGATTGATGAGGTGATGAACGACATGCAGCTTCCGCGTCTCAAAGCCGAAGTAATGAGACTGCGGAAGACCCTCGCACTTCGCACCACGCTCAATACCCAGTACAAGGAGTATGCGAAGCAAATGACAAGGCTTACACGGGGCATGTTCCAAGTCGAACAGGAGTTGACGGAGATTAGAAAAAGGTTGGAGAAAGGGGACGCATACCAGACCATTGCAGAGAGGTACGCCGATACATACGCCCGACCCCTTCCCCCACGATCGCTAGGGGCGGCACCACAATTGCTGCCCAACCGATTCGAGATGCCACGAATGCACGAGAACCCCCGAGGAGAGACGTGCTGGCGATGTGATAGCAAGTATCATATCAGCTGGAATTGCCCCCTTAACCGCAAGTGGTGCCGTCACTGCCGCAGTAACCTCCACTGGAGCCGGTTCTGCATCTTTCGGCGTCTGGGAGTCGCTCCCACCATCGTCAATCCCTCGGGATGGTGTGGAAAGTGTCTGCGACATAACGCGGGGCATCGCGAGATCGACTGTCCAGTATACGACCTGTGTCGCCAGTGCGGACGACGCGGCCCATACGGCTTCCTGCGCACACACCAATGCGCGGCAGATGAAACCTACACCGTGAAGGATCGAAATCTGGCAGATGATTATGTGGACTTAGTGCAGGATGATGACGGTGCGCGTTTCTAGCTGGGTCAGCTCGAGCCAGAAGGGAGGGTGATGTTACGAACAGGGCCTAGCAGCCCTATTTTCTTCACGCTTCCCAACCGGGACCCCACTCGTCCACCAACCCTTCACTTCCTCATTACGTCTCCCTCCTGGGACCCCTCACATGCGCTACTTCCATCCCCGTGACTGTTGTTTGGACATGTTTGCTTACTGCTTGGTTATGTTTACCTTCTGTTATCTTCTTATCTTTACGACCGGACATTTACTTAATTCCCTATCAGAAGCCAGGCTTTACGCCATCCGCTTTCGTATCTTTGGGCCCACCTGACTCCGACATCCTTATCTATAGACGCCCGTCCCTTTACGTATATAAGTCCGTCTTAGCTACACTGTAGACCTCAGACTCGACTTATTGAATACATCGGTGTTTGTCTTTCGGACTCTCCTTTGAACTCCTTGACTCGATCATCTCAGTGCTTTTGGCACTTTCCGCTCAACATTGTCACTCGGGAACAGCCCCATTGACTTTGACTCACACATTCGAACTCCAAGAGGTCTTGTTGATCTCTTATCTGAACATACGTACAACGCTGTCGCACAAGTCGTGCGGAATGTCTCACACCGGACGTAACAATGATGTGAGTCCTTTTGGCAGCAGAGAGGGCATGCATGGTAAGAAGCAAGTGTTGTTGATGATTATTTGGTGTATGTTCAACTTATTAAACATTGTCACATGACTGTCAATGCATTCCCATGACCACCAGATACTGGTTTTGTCATCTCACATGTTGGCCACAAAACCATTCCAATGATAATGCCTCACAAAACATTTTATATATCATGGACCACTGACTCAATTGACATTAGTATAGACTCTAATTGAAGCTTAGATGCTACACTATCATCTACCATTTTCTACTAATTTTGGAAATCATTCTCATTGTGTGGTAGGTCAATCTCTTCAGGATGGCCAATCATTGGAACAGTTTTGTGGGTTACTGTATCTCCTCTCTAATATCAAATATCTGTAGATTATACTGTTAATCCTTATCTATATCAATAGTAAGTTACTAATTACCACAAAATCAATTTTGTCCTCACTCTTTATGAGATCACACATGGCCCAAGGACTGCCTGAGATTCCTTCATCTCCTGATGTGTCTTCATCCACCCTCTTGGCTTTTTCACCTACTGTGTGCCCATTGAACTCCTTTTGCTTCTTTTTCTCATCCTCATGAACTCTTTGGGCCTTCTTGTTTTTCCTATCCTGCATTCAGCAGTGGTCACAAGTCTTGTGCAGTAAGTGTAATGGTACAAGATTTTTACACCATACCTTGGAACATTTTTTTTAGCAGAAGGAGTGTTATTGTCCATTGCATGGACAGGAGGAGGGAGGACATTAAGCATTCTCACTATTAGGTTACAGTTGTTGTCTACCTGTCACATGACTTTGATTTGTAATGATATTTTCAATAACTTTCCTTTTTAAAATAAATATTTAACAATAACTTCCTTTTTAAAATAAATATTATTACAAATCTGAGTCGTGTGACAAGTTTACCACTCTAGGGATGTCAGCAGTGAGTCGTGTGACAGGATTACCACTTTAGGGATGTCAGCGGTGGGGGAGAGTTGGGTGAGCTGTCTTCAGTGGATTTGGCATTTCAGCCTAAGTATTCACCTTATATGGGCTGGGTTCCCACGCATTTTATGTTTCTCACGGGTTCTGTAGTTTCCTTCCTTCCCACAACGTCGACGACAAACACAGTTTGGCTAGAGCCGTACCTAGTCTCTCGTCTCCCTCCATAATGTCTAGCTCTAGACCCCACTAGTCATTCTAGGCTCTCTAGGTGTCCTATAATCTTTTATTTTCCTGAAGTTTAGACTTGAGCCACTCTAGTTTGGAAGCACCTGATATATACCTAATATCCCCATGGATCATTAGGACCTCTTTATCTGCGCCCGGAACTGACAGCTCCGACGCGCTGTCTGACTGTTCTCACGAAAAAACGGGGAAAGCGAACTCACTTCACTCCCCAACTAATCTCCTGGGCTACAAAAGTATTGTCCACCTGTCTTGGATCACGACATCGTTTTCGTAACCATGCCCTACATTCTGTTTTTGTGCTCTGATGACTATGCCTTGAATAAGTGATTATTAGGTTCGAAGTCATTATGCTCACTTTCCATGTGTACCTAGTAGCTTGACCTCACTATCTGCGTGCAGATCATCGTACCTTCCGAGTGACTCTCGCTTTATAAGAGGTCTGTCCACCTTCAAAAGCCAAACAGCCGCCCAACCCTAGGCTCCATTTACAACCCATGAAACAGCTTGCATTGTTCGTTTCTATCTCTTTCACGCTCAGCGCCTTCGCCTTCAACCAACCTACAATCCCTCTCAACTGGACCACGCAGTATGCATGCGCAGTCGATGTGCCATCCCGCATACTCGCCAACGTGGTGACTACCCAGTACACGGATAACATGCCTGCATCATGTATTCAGCGCTGTGACGCAGCGGGGTTCTCTTACGCGGGAGTCGAATACAGCAACGAATGTCACTGCGGGACAGGACTGGTCGGCACGCCAGCTTCTGCACCAGTCTCTGACTGCAACATGACGTGCACTGGTGATCCGACCTTGTCTTGTGGGGGGTCCTGGCGCATTCAGGCACGACTTCTTCATTTTCTGCTTCTGTTTTACCTTCATATGCCAGAATAGCCCTGACGCCAAATTATACAGATCTATAAATCCCCGGCCCTTCCGCCCGGTTGGTGGGGCCTTCAAGGGTGTTATCTTGACACGCCAGACTCTCCGACATTTGGTTCACCAATCGCACATCATACCATCGATACCAACCTTGACCCCATCAACCAGTGCGTTCCGTATTGCGCGCACATCGGATACCCGTGGTTTGGTGTGGAGAATGGGACAGACTGCCAGTGCAGTTTTGGGCTCGCTCCTGGCGCGCAGCTCAGGTCGCAGGACGAGTGCACTTCAATTTGCCCGCCTCCACCTGGGGAGGGAAATGAGAACTGTGGAGGGTTCCAGCGGATGTTGGCGTATCGATTTCGACCCTTCTAAAGTGCAATGAGCGCGTTGACGTTTTAGGGATTTTTGATTTATGGGTGCAGGGAACCGCCTAGCAGAGAGATTCTGAGCCACCGATAACTAATGTCACGAGCAGCCTTGCCGTCCCAAAGTGGCTTTAATTATATCACCATCCTTTTTTGATTTTTCAATTGATGAGTGCGCAGCGGCGAGTCTATGCACAAGACGAGCTAAGCCCAGTGAACCGTGAGGACTGAGGATACAAGGATACACGCAGAGACCCGGTATCACTAAGAGTTACCGGTAATGTTTTCGTGCAGGCTTGCATCACGCTGTTAATAACATTCGTTGGCCTCTTCAGAGAACATATTCAACAAGTTTGAAAAGCAGGTGCAATCCCAATTGCAATCGCAATAGCAAACGCAATCTACTCGTAACTACTTAAGTCCTGGTGGCTATCTCTGGCTATCGCAAATTGGATTCAGAGAAACAAACCAGGAGCGCACAACGCGACTCGCAATTCAGCCTGGCTACTATTGCATTACAACGGGTTGAGATAGCCTTTTGCCACCTGGGTGGTGGTCCTTGTGAAGTTCGTCCACCGACAACCTCATGTATCCAGCTAATTATGTAATATTCGGAAAGCGAGATGAATCAACACGTACAGCCAAGGTGGGGGTAAAGGATAGAAAGATTTAGGTTTCTAACTACGAACAAGTGCCATGAAAGTGGTGAATTGCAAGAAAATAAACAAAAAAGCTATAATACAAAAACGACAGTCGTGTCTTTTGGTCCCGGGTCTTGCAATTCCACGAGCTCTTCTTCAGGCTTCAGGATTTCTCTTCATACCCTAGCAAAAACCTGTGCGTTTGTTGACAATGTGTCGTCCTTTTTATTTCTAATCAGTCCGTTTAAATCCCGTTTATTTACGGCATTTGCGGTATTTGTCCCACTAATGGCGGCAGCAGGAAGCGGGCATTGCGGCCTGAACCACCGTTCTGGTCTGGTCCTTCCCACGCCTACGGCAATGTCACAACTGTCACATGTCGTGACACTCCCCACATCCATCCCCCTAGCCCAGAGTAATATGTCGATGTATTCTTTGTCGTCAAAACCATCAGGAAACTCACCATTAAATCGCACGGAACTTTCCCGTTTTTTGAATGTCGGCTCTCACCCAGCGGTCACCTGTTGCACAGCCGCCGATAATGAGAACCTACGGTTCTCGTGGGCGCCCCCTATCGGGCATTATTACGGCGCCAATTCCACAACCGAATTTGAATTGAATTATATTGCGAGATGCCTGCAGTGTGCGTGCCTGTCCGCAATGCGTACATTCCTCTTTATTCGGAAAAACATGCCTAGCGGGTTTATTAGACGCTTTAAATCTCAGCTGGCCACCAACAGACAGACCTTCTTTGGTGCGCCTTTGAGAGTGGCTTCAGCAGTCATCCCCATACCAGGCAAGATCTAAAGCATCATGTCTAAGTCCATCCAGGATCGCCCCACGATATGTAAGATATCCTTTTATCATTAGCAGTTTTTGACAAACGTGATGGGGATTCACTGTCGGCACCATTTCCTACGACAGCCCAAATTGAACCGGTTTATGACCATGTACCGTCGCCGTCGCCGTCTACACTTCTTCGCAGCACACATACGGAATATTTAACACCAATTGCTAACGGGCCAACTGCGACGACTGCTATCACGACTTCGTATCAATCATTGGACCACCTCATCTCACCCGTTCTGCCACTTCCGCCTCCAAACCTAATGAAAGGTAAGGAAAGTATTCCGTGAGTTACCCACATACGAGGACTCATTCACTTCAATGGTACTAGCCACACGCTCTGCTCGCCGTATCGTGACTACCCCACCCCATCCTGTGGAAGCACATAAACCAGCTCTTCGTGAAGACCTTTCTTGGTCCGTGAAAGGGATGTATCGCCTTCTCGATCTTATCACGGAACAAGGAAGCAGCGGCATCGGTGATTAATATTTTGCACAATGTTCAATGATGCTTATAGCGTCACTAGTTCACAAGGTCGTCGTCCCTCAACAATCTCTCCGAGCATTCGTCAACACGCTCTCCCCTGGCGCTTATTCTTCTATCACGAATGTCAACTTCCAAGTACTGGACAACCTCATGTTCAAGCCGATTGGGATTTATGGTTCCAAAGAAGAGATTGTGAGGTTTCTCTACAAAATAAGTGCAGTCGATAAGAAAGTGTATGTGTTTCCTCCTCGTACCTGCCCAAACTAATGCTGTTTAAAAAGGGCTCAAATGTTGCTCAAGAAGCAAAACGACTCCATGACCAAGGATGCTAGTCCCATTCTGAGAACAGGATTATACGTCGTGCGCTCATTCGCGTCCACCGCCTCTGAGCAAGCTTATATCTTGTACTGGCCGGAAGACACAACATGGGACGACCAGACAGCCTCTCCCATCCAGCGCAATAGAGTTATGTTCATGAAGTAGGGTTTAGTTTTTCAATCACCCTCTTATCTAGACTTCAAGTGATTGAACCTGCGTAGATATCTCACTAGACTATGCGATCAACTGGTTTGTTTGCTTTCAAAGGCGCATTCACAAGCCATTATTTGGGGTGACGACGACGCCAAACGCAATGACGGTGACGACGTGTTGTCTTACTCAAGAAATGAAGACCCAGAACAGCTTCTTCGCTCCGAGGCGATCAAAATCAAAGATCAGGAAGAGAATATTGTCGCTCGACCAGGGTTCATGGTACAGTATTTCATAACCAATAAACCACTCCCTTATTAATTACAATCTCTTCTCGTTCTAAGATAAACACCACACTTCTCACCAAGAAGTCAGCCCCACCCGGAGTGCACACAAATCCCAGGATTTCATCTCCAATACCACTTAATGGAGAGGAAGTGCAAGGTTTCATGACGGCCAAGTTCAGGCCGGCGAAGACGTTCCTGAAGCCGTTTATCCATGATCGCCAAAGTGCTTCTCAGATCCGCCTCCTTTTGTGAGTTTTGGTTGGCCTTCCAAACATCTGTTTGATTAAATCGCCTTTCAGGGGTGACGCAGCGTTATGTCTCTCCGAGACCCTGGGCGACACGTCCCTGAAAACCATGTTGGACCTCATTGCACAGTTCCCGGAAGAGTGCAAAGCTTGGGAGAGAAAGAGAAATGAGATAACGAAACGTTTCCGGAAGGACCGAGCGCGACGTGAGGTGAAGAGCGAGGAGAGGGAGCTGGGCACCCTTCGGTCCGAATTTATCCGTGAAATAGAGGGTCTGTCTAGGCAGCGTTCCAGATCGTACGTTTCCTCCAGTCTCACGAAAAGGGTGATAGCTTATCACCGATTAGGCGTAGATTTATTTGTGTTGACAGTTTCGAAATCAAGAGGGAACACTTCTATTCCCCAGGTTTGTTAGATTACTCAATTCGGCTAATGGCACATCTTATTCGCTTGACTAGACTATTATCTTATCCACGGCCGTCAAGAGTCTCTACAAGAAGAGATGATTGAATATCATGTTTATCTTCTGCGTTTTCCAATCGAAGAAAAGCAAATTTTGCAGCTCGATCCTTCTTATGTCCCGACACCCGTTTTAGACGAGCAATCATCACAACCGTGGCGCGTTTCTTCTCAGACCCCCGTTAAGTAAGACTTTAACTGATATTGCGTATTTAACCCCTTAATGTTACCGACCAGTTACGTCCATCTTTTAAAAGGGGATCAAATCATCGTAGTCATTGTCGATTCTGAGGGATGGGCCTTGGTCTTTGTCGATCATCTAAGTCGCATCCATACTGTCATACAGCAGCGCTCATGTGTGGAGCGCTTAAACCTGGGCACAATTAGTCAAACCTTTATTTTTGCCTTCGACGAGTCGAAGGATATGTTGGCAATATACGCATCTGCCAGGGTGCGCCCATACTTGTGCTGGTCTCCATCTCTGTACGATGACTGTCTGCCAGATGCAGCTCCATATAGTTTCGTTAAACGCCTTTCTGGGAGCGGGGCTTAGTGGATTACGTCGTCTATCACAGTGGCGCAGCCGATCATCTCATGAACCCATAGACCTCCTTCAATTCTATCATCACAGAGTCTCCATTATCCACTTGTGTTTTGTTCACGGAAGCCAAGAGATATTATTCGTGGACTCAAGTGCTCGCGCGGCCGTTTTTTCTCTGACTACACCTACGCCACAGCCCAGGTATCCAAGCAGTCGGCTGGAAATTGACTATAGACTGTTGCAGTCCAAGTATCCACGATTCTTCCAGTCTTTTCTCTTATATTTTAATACATCTCTTGTAGGACCCCTCCATTGCAACTGCCTCAGGTACCACACGCCATCTACTCCTCTCCGGATGGGTCACACGTACTCTTTGTCTTAGGGCGAGGCGGGAAGTCTACTGTGATAGCACATCGCTGGTCTACTTTTGGATCCGTTGATGGGACTCCTGTTACACTCCCTGACTTCCGCGTTGACCTTCGGACGGCGCTTCTCACGTCTATCGTCAATCGAAACAACATCCATCTCATTGGTCTTGACCTGACATTGCAGTTCTGTCGGTCTTTCGTCCTTGACTTCACCTATAAGCAGACAGCATCTACTTCCCGGAAGCTAATACCTGGTGTGTCACTCACCCATAGCAAATCGACTACGTACAACTCTGATAATCATAATCCCATAGAGGAACCGATATCCGGTGCGTCGTTAAGCCCTAGCAAACAGATTGCCTATAAATGTCTGATCACCGCAATCTTATAGAAGCCTCCCTCCGCATCCGCAATGCTATAAAAGCCGCCCTAGAAATGGAGTCTAGTACGTCGTCCAATCATGAAAACAGACTACGTACAACTGCCTGATTACTGTAAACCTTAGAGACTACTTCCCAAGAGCCGCCGCCCAGTTCGTCGTCCGACCATAGCAAACCAGCTACGCACAACTGTTTGATTGATTGTCACTCTGATGTCTGGAAACGCTTTCCTGTTGTGCCAGCGGTAAAACATCGTGCTATAACATCTCCTGGCGTACGGCAACAGAAGGCACTAGTATTTGTCACCGACAACGACCAGCTATCCTTTCCTTCCCATTTTTCTGACATTGTTCGCTCCTTTGAAAATACTTCCCGGAAACAAACAGACGGAGAACTCGGGAGTATCGCTGTATCAACGTGCACCTTTGCCTCTTTTGCGCGCCAGTTCCGGTCTAATCCGGACTGGGCGGCCTCCCGTTTCCGGGCTGGAGAATGGCTGGTGGACTTTCTTTGCCTTATCCCTATACAAATCGCGATCACTCACAAGAGCAGATTCATCCCGCTTAATGATGGCGTTCTGTTAGAGAAGCCTGAGCCTGAGCAAATGCAAGCGGAAGCATCACGGGGTCAGGGAGAAGCACTCAGACACGCGGTAGACAGAGTCGAGGACGGATTGTCGCTTGGATGGTATGAGTCGATATTCCAGTCTTATTGGTCCTCGAAAGTAAAGTCCCTTACTACCATCTTCCGGAGTTGTCCTGATCGCGTTCCTGTGATCCAGCCCGTAAAAGTTATATCGTCAATGGGAGAGCAATCTGTGGGGAAAAGCTTTGCCCTGAATCATCTTGTGGACTCTGCATTTGCGGGGAGTGCGATGCGTACCACTGGTTGGTTTCCAGGATGTTTATGCTTCGAGAGTACAAATTGACCACGTTCAGATGGCGTCTGGATGTCCCTCTCTCTCACGGATGATGCGGTCATAGTAGCACTGGATTTTCAAGGCGAGCTTGATCCCACCTGTCGCAACTGATGTGCTCAATCTGAGTTACAAAATGATCCAGGGGTACAGAGTCCTGAACATTCAGATCAGGAGGATATGCTTCTTGTTCTCTTCAGCACTGCCATCTCGAATCTCGTGAGTGAACAACTTCGTGATCGTTTCTGTGACGCTGAACTTACGTCACACGTAGGTTCTATTCCGCAACGATTTTGCTCTGACCAGAGATATTACTGGCCTCTTCAAGCCCTTCCAATTAAGCGCGTCTATTTTGGACCCGTCATCCAATCCGTCACTCTTCCAGTCCACGCTTGTAGTCATTATCAAGGTGGGTAAGCACCGTCTTGAGTGATCCCGTCCGTCATTCATTTCACCTGCAACACCCAGGATGTTACTGACTCGGACAGAGATGAAGTGACCAAAGAGTGAGCCTCTCAATCACGCGTATTCGTCTCCTTCGCTAATAACATTTAGATTTTCTCTCACTCTCGAGAAATTAGTTGAGGAAAGAGGCTATAATTTCATCACCCACCTTCACAGAGGGGGTCACAATATTATTCCGTGGCCGGCGATCGAGTCGAAGGAATTCTACACGCTTTTTGGTAGTATCAAACAGAGGCTTGATCAGCAGCCAACATCTCATCAAAGTGCTAGGCAATTTTTGCACACGTTGAAAATATTGATGGCCGAGCTGAAGGTTTGTCTTCGATTCCTATCCGCTTATGTGACTTACTAATTGGGGGTGCGGCGTACCGAATAGTCAACTGCTCCTTTAACCCTACTTCAAAAACCTTCCGGGGGAAAGAGTCCCGAATCCTCCACCGATAGTTCTCAAGGCCACTTCTTGCGTCTCCAGGCTCGTGCAGCCGAGCCTTCTGGAATTTCTCGCGCGGGGCCAGTTGGAATTTCCCCATCGTATAGTGAGAAACTCGAGGAACAGTTTACACCTAAAGAGTTCGAGGCAGAGCGCAAGGGCGGAGTGGAGACTAAGCAAGAGGTTGGGCAGCCCAGAGAGAGAACCCCCAGTCCCCAAGAGCGCTAGACAGTGGTGGGGGCGGGGGAGGTCCAGCCGACACTACAGCACCGCAAACAGAAGGAGAGGCCGAGCCTGAGGGTTTACGAGAGGAAGAAACAGAATGGCGATATGAGTTGGCCACCCGTCGGAAATGGGGAAGCCGCAGGGGAAAGAAGACGGAGATTGGTATGGAGGTGGAAGAATGGCAATTGGAGGTGTATCACGACACACTCGAAGAGTCAGCAATCCTCGATGCAGAAGGGGGAGTTGCTACTGGACAGATCCCTGAAATAGCTCTTCCTGAGGACGAGAGAAGTTACGGCAAGCGAAGGGAGTCGGTGGTAGAGGCGCCTGGCGCGGAAGCAGATATCCAAGATTTAGAGGAGAGCCTCCAAGCGAGAGAAGAAGACCTCCGGAAACAACTGGAAGCAGTTAGACAGAGACGTGAGGCAATCCGCCAAAGAGGGTCTGTGGTGGGTCGTAGAGTACCAGGCCTTCGACAACAGTTGCTCGCTTCAAGTACAGAAAGGGAACTTTGGGAACAGAAGTTCGGAATGACGACACAAGAGCTAGAGCCGCAAGACAGTGAGATGGAGGTGGAATCGGACGTGCTTTCCTTATCAAGCCAATACACTGTCAGAAGTGTGGTGTCCTACAAAGAGCGCGTCAACCGAAGACCTGTTCCTAGGGATAGATTTACTGACTTTCCTACTATGGAATAAATTTGTGAAATCGGGTCTATTCTACGCACGGAGGACCGAAATATTTCTGTACGTAAGCCCCACTCAGCCTTTTGTGCTTGTACTAAGTGCTAACAGTAGCCCGCTTTCAAAGTGTTACATAATTTAGACTTTCTATCCTAAAGACCGAGTCCCTTGCTTTCTAGCCCATGACGAGAACTTGAATATTGTCAAACATAGAATGAGGCAAGCCACCTGCCACACTCTTTTGGCCGAATGGCCGACAAGAAAAGGCCCAGAAACATGACCTTGCCAGGTTGGCCTAGGCATGCGGTGGGCCGGTCCCAATCCCGTCCAGACCAGAAATGGTCTGATAATCATATGCAGTTGACCGATCCTGTCACGGCGAGAGTGTGTCCTTGCCTGTAGCAAATGACTCACTCATTACGCCGTACAAATTTTATGTACAGAGAGAGAGATATGACCGTGACCGACACTTTTGACATATTGGAAGACGGCGCCGCGTGCTACCAGTTTGCCTGTTGGATGCCTCTCCGCTCTCGCTGATCCCATGGTCTTGATTGGGCTTACAAGCTCCGTCATCTACTTTGAAGCCTTCATTTCCGCGTCACCGCGCCTCTGGCTCTATTCGAACTTCAGCCTACAATGCTCTGGCAACGCCACATGTAATATCTCTAATATCCCCATAGACCCTAAGGACCTCTTTATCTCTCCGGGAGCCGACAGCTCCGAAGCGCCATCTGACGGTTCTCACGGAAGATAGGAGAAGCGAACTCACTTCTCCCCTTTGCAACTGCCCCAGCTGATCTCCTGGGCTGCAGAAGTATTGTCCACCTGGCTCGGATCTGTCAGTGCACGACGTGGTTTCAGTCAGCGAGCGCTCAAGGCTACCTCTTACGACCGTTCTACGCCCTACATTCTGCCCTCACGCGCTGATGTGTGTGCCTTAAATAGGTGAATGTCAGGTTTGAGCTTGTTATGTCTGCCCTCCATTGCGTGCCTAGTACCTTGGCATCACTGACCGTTGTACCTTTAACTTGACTCTCACCTCATAAAATGGCCATCTACCTTCAAGGTTCAATCAGTCACTCAAGCTCCCTGACTTATCTATCGCATCATGAAACGGCTTGCACTTTTCGTCGTTACCTCCTTTGTTCTCAGCGCCTCCGCCTTCAACCAACCCGTGATCCCTCTCAACTGGTCCACGCAGTACGCATGCGCAGTCGACGTGCCATCCCGCGTAATCGCGAACGTCAAGACTACTCAGTACACGGACAACACGCCTGCATCATGTATTCAGCGCTGCGATGGGGCGGGGTTCTCGTACGCTGGAGTCGAATACAGTAACGAATGTCATTGTGGGACCGGGTTGGTCGGCACGCCAGCTTCTGCACCAGTCTCTGACTGCAACATGGCCTGCACCGGCGATCCTACCTTGTCTTGCGGGGGTTCTTGGCGCATTCAGGTAAATATGTCTCTTTCATAGTCTCTTCGATACGTTAGCTCAGACTCTTTGATGATGATAACTCAATCGTCCGTCCATGCAGATCTACAAATCCCCGGCTCTTCCACCCGGCGCGTGGACTTTGCAAGGCTGCTTCCTCGACACGCCAGCCTCTCCAGCCTTTGCTTCACCTGTCGTGCACCACACCTTTGATACCAACCTCGAACTAGACTTAGAGTGCATCCAATACTGCGAGCACATCGGATATCCGTTCTCCGGCGTGGAGAACGCGAGCGATTGTCAATGTAGTTTTGGGCTCGCTCCTGGTGCACAGCTCAGATCGCAGGACGAGTGCAACTCGATTTGCCCGCTTCCACCCGGGGAAGGGAACGAGTTCTGCGGAGGGTTCCAGCGGTTGGCAGTGTTTAAGTATCAACACAACTGAAATGTGATCGATGATGAACCAGTATGACTTTGAAAATTTGATCTATGAGCGGCAAGTACGTGTACGGTTAGGGTGGTGAATCGTTTCGATTCAAATTCACCACATGTTAACAATGTACAATAAGGTTAGGATCAGTGCACAGCAGTGCAGAGTAGGGTGGCCTTTGTTAATGAATTATCAATAAAATATTCTTTTTTCTTCCATGTATCAAAACAGGTACTCACATTCGCATCGATATGTCGCCCATCACAAACCAAGAACTGTGATGTACTTGGTCGTCATCCTGATGCCCATGAGCGACAAAGCGGCCAACAAGATAACGAAGGCCCCCTAGGCTACTGTAATTATATAATCATGCTAAGTTGGCTGGCCCTCACAATTAACAAACAGTACATAATGTCTCAAAGGTGATCCTTCTTTTGTTTGGGGATTACATCTTGTTAATCTAAATTGTAATGGTGTTCTACCGCCAGCGAACACATGCCGATGGACATGGAGCCAGTTCCCAATTTTTTCATATCTTATCAAATTTCAAAGATATCTAGCAGAAGTATCGAGGAGTGTCTCAGGAGGAATAAAAGACATAGTATCTCTGCGTGGGAGGCAGAGAACATACAACGCTCAAATAGACACTTACATCTGCCCGAGATACCAAAAAATGAAGAGAGGACAGTTTGATGAGTTAGAAATTACATAAATATTACAGAAGCCGAGAGAGGGTCGCGCACGCGTAGTTCATCTTCATCCTTCACCCACAGTTTCCGCTCCAAACCCATTAATCACTAACCCCCGCATGCCCCATGCGGACATATCTCCACAACCCCCCCCCGCACATCAGAGTGCAAAAAAAAAATAATTAGAATGGAATAAAATTCAAGCTACTTATTGCATTGTGACCTGCTCCTTGAGCCATTTGTACCATTACATCCCATCGGCACGCCTACTTCCGTACCCGCCCAATCACCGCATCCGGCGCATACCGTGGGATTACCTTAGGGTCATGGAGCATGTTGAACTCCTCTGTCGCATCACGGCCCCCGTAGATCAAAATGGCCTTTTCCCCACCTGGGTGATCCGGTAGGAAGCTTGTCACGTCAAGAACCTGGCCATCAATCACCACCCAGAGGTCGTCCTTTTTGTTGTGCTTCGCAACCTCCTCCAGCGTGTATGTCTTTGCGCCGGAACTTGATGCTGCTGATGACCCAGCGTCTGAGCTCGACGCCTTCGTCTCGGGCTGCGGGGCACCAAGATGTGCGGCAACGCCGGCTACACGACCTGCGGCCCGTGCGCTCACGTCACCATAATTCTGCAGGAGGTACGCTGCGGCAGCATCGCCCGCAACACGCCCAAAGACGACGCAGCCAAGTAACGAAGACCCGCCGAGTCGGTTGGCACCATGCACACCACCGGCAACTTCACCCGCAGCGAACAAGCCCGGGAGCGGGGAACCGCCCTGTGCAAGAACACGGGCCTCATGGTCAATCTCAAGACCACCCATGGTGTAGTGAAGTACAGGAGTCATGACGGCAACGTGGAATATATCATTGAGGGACCAGTTATCATCCGAGAAGAACTGTTCATGATATTTAGTAGGGTGCGAGATAGAGAGAGCGGGTAGACCGGACCTTCTTCGCGAACTTGTCTTTCTTGGCCTTCGCGGCCAGGTTATAATCATCAAAGGTCTTCTTGAGAACAGCAGGAGACAAGCCGAATTCCTTGGCAAGTGCCTCGCCCGAGTCGAACCTCTTCATTAACCCGCGGCCGACGTAGTGCTTGCAATGCCACTCGATTTCCTTGCTCGACTTTCCGTTGAGGACGAGCCGGATCGGGTACTTGCCGTTCTCCCAGATCTTTCCAGTCACGAAGTCACGATGTTGGAGCTCGTCGACGAAGCGCTGGCCCTCATTATCGAGCAAGAGACCACCGACGCCGCGGAGAGCCTCGGCAGCAAGGAACTTGACCTTGGCATCGGGTTCCTTGGGGTCAACGAGACCGGTCGGATGTACCTGTACTTTCTCCATGTCGATGGCACTTGCACCAGCGATGATAGCAAGCTTGTGACCATCACCGGTAGAGTGTTCGCCATTGGTTGTTGGGAGGTCCCAAAGCTCGGGACGATACTTCTTCAACAATGAATCGCTCGTAAAATCGGCAGCGTAGCCACCAGTGGCGAGGATGACGGGCCCAAGTGCGGTGGACGTTTTGCCACCCTGGATGTACTCGACACCGGTTACGGTGCCGGATTGGTCCTTGAGGAGTTTGGTGACGCGAGCCTTTTTAAGGATCTTCACACGGTCAGGAATAGATTCTGCAAGGTCCTCGAGACGTTCAAGTTGAGCGTAGGTGATGACCATTCCGGGGAATTGGGCATCACCACGGTGTGTACGGGGTTGAGAATGACCGCCGAGGCGGGAGACCTTTGAGAGGTCGAGGCCAAACTTGTTCTGAAGCCAGTTTACGGCGTCGCCTGAGCGACCAGTAAGAACACGGATGAGGTCATCACGGGCGAGATCGCGGGCCTTTGAAAGAGGAAACCAATTAGAATGGCATGGCGAATAAGGAGTGAGTAAGAGAACGCGCACTGAATGCTTAGTGTCTTCAAAGAAAATCTTTGCAGAATCTGTGATGCCATGATCTTGCTGAGTCTGAGTGCCAGCGCCGTTGATACCAGAGGTGGCTTTGGTGGAGTTACCACCCATGAATCTGAAAACGGTGGCGGGAAAGTTCAATAGGCGGTCGCGAGGAAAATTTGAATAAAATTTGATGGAGAGAGAGACATACCCTTGCTTATCAAGGAGGAGGACATTTGCGCCGCGTTCGAGAAGAGTGTGTGCAGCAGAGAGGCCGGCAAGACCGCCACCAACTACGATGACCTGTACCATTGAGAAGACTTGAAGATGGTTTAGAACGAGGGAAGGTAAAAGTAGCTGAAAGGGACGGCGGGAAGTGAAGTGGGGACCTGATTTTTAAGTACCGGCGGAGGAAACGGATCTACCGGTACGGGTTAACATGTGATATAACCCCGCACCTACCCGCACTAGTTCCTCTCTCCCCTCCCTCTTCCACTCAACCAACCTCAATTGAGTTGAGGATTGGTTGGGATTGGGACTGGGATTAAAGTGTAGTGTAATGATAATGATAAATACAATACAAATACATTTAATCCAACAGGTCATCGGCCGTTGTGGTGCCCGGGGCGTGAAAATGAAAAATTCATTTTCGATGATGGTAACCGTTTGGGTGGGCCATTCCCTGTACTTCCCACCCGACGACTCAGCTATGAGCCAAGTTCGTGTTGTGTTAAACTCGCCTCTTTCAACAGTCCATGATGAGTTCAGCCTATGACTCTCCCAGCGAGGGCACCACTCTCCTTCCCCACACCCACACAAACGGCGAATCCAACGGCACGGCACATCCCCATAGTCACCGCCACCGCGTTCTTGTCCGCGGAGGTCTCCTTCTTATCGCCCTCATCGCTCTCGCCATCTTCCTCTTCACGGAACACCCAAACCCTTGGGCTAGCGGCGGTCATGGCGGGCTCCCGCGCGACCCGCGCAAGGCCGTGGACGTAATCCTACGCGGGGCACCCGTCATTGTACGTTTTGCGTTCTTCCCACTCCGCATCGCACTCCTTCATCCACACCTACTCATCAACAATCGTTTCTCACCCCTTTCGTCCCCTTTCTCTTCCTTCCTTTTTTTTCCTTTTTTTTAACACGCGCGCGGCCGGATTTTCGTACCGATGACGTGACCGCAGGATGGTCATATCGACCTCCCATGGCTCGTGCGTACAGCGTACAGGAACAATGCGTCTGCGATCGAATTGGATAAACCTACATACGGGCACGTTGACATCCCCCGTCTACGTGCAGGACATGTCGGCGGGTTCTTCTGGTGCGTTGATTCTCGCTCCCTTATTCAAAGCATCGCACTCGTTCGTTCTTCCGTGTCATTTATTGCCGGTTTACAGGTCGGTGTATACCCCGTGCCCGGACAGTGCAGGCGAGGACCCCGGAAAGGACTTCCTCAAGGCAACATCCAGCGTGCGGTATGTTACGCGTATGATGTATATATGCGCGAAAAATGAGTCCTGATCAAGGCCAGCGACACGCTTGAGCAGATCGATATTTCTCATCAGCTTATCCACAAGTACTCGGACGTGTGTACCAGCCCTTCGTTCACAATTCTCTATGTTATGCTGAGGCAGCTGGTGACAAACGCGTACCTAGACGTTCAAGCTCGCACTTACGGCACGCGATGTTGCCGATGCCGTACAGAATGGTAAGATCGCCGCACTCCTCGGTGTCGAAGGGTCTGTCTTATTACCTTCGTTCCTATTCCACCATTTTCACCACGCGCATAGAGGACACCAGCTCGGCAACTCTCTCGGTGCCCTGCGCCAGTTCGCCGCCCTTGGTGTGCGTTATGTCACCCTGACGCATGTATGCCACAATGTGTTTGCGGATTCGAGTGGGATCTTTGAGGGCATCGAGCCGCTCCACCACGGGCTTAGGTACCTCCTTCTGCTTCCGCACGGCATAAAACCTACCCTCCCATACCGAAATGCTAAAACACATCTGCATCGTATAGTCCTTTTGGCGAAACGCTCGTCCAAGAGCTTAATCGTCTGGGCGTGCTCGTCGACCTCTCGCATACATCGGACGCTACCGCCCTCGCCGCGCTCAACGTAACCCGTGCACCCGTGATATGGAGTCACTCGTCCGCCCGCTCAGTGCACAATATCCCTCGGAACGTCCCTGATGAGGTGCTCCGGCACGTTGGTACAGGCGTGGGACAGCGTGACGGGGTTGTAATGGTACGTGCGTGTTCCTCCGTATTGCATGGTTTTTACTCTGACGCGACACCGGAACGGCGCTCGAATTGTAGGTCAACTTTTATCCGAGGTTTGTGTCTGCGGACCCGGAGGAGGCAGACGTCAAGACCGTCGCAGATCATGTTGAACACATCGCAAGCGTGACGGGCCGTGCGCAGTACGTCCTCATCACCCTTAACTGTCTATCATTTATCGGGCTTATTTGCCGCAATCCCATACTGGTAGCGTCGGCATTGGGAGCGACTACGATGGTATTGAAAGCTGCCCCAAAGGGCTCGAAGATGTGTCCACCTACCCTGCCCTCGTATGTGCCTCGCTGACTGCATTCTCTCCCACCGCAAGGTTCCTGACTCGGATGTTTTTAAGATCGAGGAATTGTACAGCCGCGGATGGACGGCGGATGAGTTGCGCGGAGTCACGGGTGCCAACTTTTTGCGCGTGTTTGCGGGGGCGGAAGATGTGGCAAAGGCGATGGCACGTGAGGGCATTGCACCCACACCGGATCTTTACGAGAAGCGCGCTGACGTCCCGTCTTGGAAGACGGAGCTCTGAACATCATAAAAGCCCGGGGAACGGCTCGGAAGGGTGTTTGTCTCGCTGGCACGTCTCGAGGATTCCTTCGCTATTATCAAGTTTTTTCTTTTTGAAGTGCTATATCCCCTCGCCTTCTTCCTTACCTCCATGGTGTCAACGCGGTTAATTGTCGTTCAATTGTGAATTTGTATTGTAGCGGTGACAGTAACATGATTGAGGTTGACGACAATTGTCATGTCCGTGATGGATTAATATTGAATGAGCGGTGCCGGTGCCAGTGCCATCCTAACCGAAGAAAAAAACCACCCGAAAGATACCGTCACCACCCTTACATTCCTCTCCTCTCTTCCATCACCTTGACTGGATAGCGTCGTGCTTTGATTAGCGCCTCAATATGTTCTCAAACCTAACCACCTATAGTCAAAATGCTGCTGCGGAAACCTTTCTCGTTCTCGCCTATTAGCGTCACTGGCAGCATGTGCCAACCACACATTCCTAACCATGTCTACCCTCTTTCTGCTGAAAGCAAGCAAATCTGGCATCTGCCGCCTGTCGCTTGGATGGACGTGTGCCGTCTCGCCTTTTTTTTTTACGGAGCTGAACTTTTCCTAACGGGGAATTTCACTTTTTGGATCCCCGTTTTATTTTTTGGTTATTTCGAGACGACGACAACGATTGACGACGACGACGACAGCTTGTCACTTATTTTTCCCGAAATGCTGCTCTAGCGAGACGGAAGTGGTTTGGCTGATGCTGCTACCTTTTTTTGCGTGCTGCACGATTCAACAAAATAAAATCAACCCCAAAAAAAAACAATTAAAAAACTGGTTTCGCCCATGTCCGTGCCTATGCCTAGGCGTGCGTGCGTAGCGACGCGAGGTGTGTGTGTGTGTACGTGTCACTGCTGCTGTAAACGGGCGGGGTCCACGGCTATTGAAATTTCATCTATGCGGGAGAGGAGAGGCAGGAGCGCCCACGGCCGAATGGTCATTCATCATGTTTTTTGGCACCCTACAGCGGCTCCTTGGACTTTATACAATGTAAGAGCACCATCCCGAACTTTTTTTTGACGCGATTTAACCAAATCCCCTTCCCCCTCCTCCCTCCCCATACATTCCTCTCTTCTTCCTCTTCGCCTCGCCCACTTATCAATCACTCTTCACTTTTTTTTTTGGTTATTTCCTTTCTTAGATCTCTATGGTTCGTCTGGGGCATAAATCAAACGGTTCGCAAGACCTGCTGATTCAGAGATCTGAATCTCCCTTGGCGGATGTGCGTCGTTGTAAGACGCCCCAGCAGCGTGTCGTGCGGGAGACGGAGGAGGAGGCAGAGGCGCGTCGCGCGAGCGAGAGAATCGATGAGCAGATCGTCCTGGAGAAACGGAATAAGAAGTCCGCAGTGAGGGTGCTGTTGTTGGGTCAGGAGGGGAGCGGTGCGTTGAGACTTCCCTGTCGTACCTTTCTGCACGCTTACGCTCCCGCCCACGGTTTCTCGCTCGCTGTCACTGACACATGTACCTGTAGGCAAGTCTTCATTCATTAAAGGTTAGCACCGAGTTTTTTTCTACCCCCTGGATCTGTGTGTATGAGTCGACGTCGTTTGCCTTATGACCGTTAAACAGTCTTCCGAACATTGTATGCTCCGAAAGCATGGGAAGAAGAGTGTTTGTTATGGCGCACCCTCATTTATCTAGACGTCGTCCGTTCCGTGAACAGAGTTCTTGACACGTTGGGAAACGCCCCCGAAGCAACCTCATACTGGATGAGATTAATTCGGATGCGTTTGAGTCCGCTCCGTCGCGTGGAGCGCGACTTGGAAGTGCATTTGGGCCTCGCGGAGGGGGAGGAGGTGCACGTGGCTGATATATCCGGACTGGCGAAACGACGACAGCAGAACAATCCCGGTCAGCGTTCGCTTGCGGACCAGGCGATGGAGTTGATCTTGGCTTCACGCGAAGATATTGCCGCTTTGTGGAATGATGATCTCGTTCGCGCTGTGCTGGAGGCTCGTGGGTCACCTCTCGACTGCCATTCCAAGTTGTAAGTACTTGACTGGCCTTGCCTTGCCTTTTTTCCACCTATCCATTATTATCTGTTCTCATTTCCCCTGCAGCTTTTTAAACGAACTTCATCGCATAACACAACGAGATTATGAACCGTCCGATGACGATATCATACGCGCACGCTCACGTGCGACGCCAGGTGTGCAAGAACACCACCTTTTACTCGAGACTGGTAGGTGTCGCGATTCGGGCATTATAAGGTACTGACTTTGTCGTGCAGGGCCGGAAGCAGGGTGTGAATGGACTTTCTACGATATTGGATGCTCAAGAACCCGGGTGAGTATTTTGCCGCCGTTTCATGGCGTTTTTTTTGGATGGGAGAGGTTCGATATTCACGAGCCGCACAGCGAGCTTCATGGCTCCCATATCTTATGGACGTGAATGCGATCGTCTTTCTCGCGCCAATATCTGTATTTGATGAACGGCTTGAGGAAGATCGAAGCGTCAACCGATTGGAGGACAGCATCAACTTTTGGACAACGATATGCAAGTCGAAGCTGATCACCAAGGTAAAGCCCGTCCCTTGTCCGTTTTTGAAACCCCTGTATTTTCCAATCACGCCGACAGCGAAGAACGGGGGGTCACCGGTGATTTAGGTGCAACTGATTCTCCTCCTCAGCGGATGCGACATTTTACAAAGGAAGCTCGAGTGTGGCGTCAGATTCAGACGCTATATACCTTCCTACGGCAATCGTGCAAATGACATGCCTACCGCAACTAAATGTTCGTCCTGTTGAAAGTTACGACGTGAAGGGGGGGAAACTCAATTCCTAACCTTTCGAGTTTTTAATAGATCTTCGCCAGCAGTTTCAAGCCATCGCTCGTAAAAGCTCCCCAGAGCCGCGAATAGTCCATACCCACCTTTTGTCCTCGATTGTGCGTGCCTCTGTTCTAGTTTTTTTTTTTCCCCTGTCCTTGGTGGATTGAACCAATGACCAGCGACTGACTGCCACCTGTCTTTGCTTTTGCTTTGTTGCAGGAGTCGGACAATCGTACAGTGGCCGCCGTAGTGTCCTCCATCCGTCAAGGCCTCATCAGTGACAACTTGCGCAAGTCCGACTTGACTTCGTAGCCATTTGAACAGAGTCCATATTTCCCACCGAGTGGCTGACGGGGCTTACAAGTGTAGAGTTGATGTGTTAAGTTGACGTTCAGGGCTGTTGCTATCGTTGTTGTTGGTTGTTGGGTGCTTATATATTAGAATCATACCCAATCGTTGTGGTGGTGTAGACGTACTAGAACGATTCCCTGCCCCCCCCCCCCCATATACATACAATAAAAAAACATAAAGACAGAGTGTCCGTGCTGTTTTACTAGAGAAACAATTCACCCTCGTTCTAGGTCATAGATGTCCGAGTGTTCTCCCTTCGGTTTTTTACCGGAGGAACACTCCATGACACAGTCCACATCTTTGCATCATGCTGCCTTTGGTTCAGGTTAGGGCTTCCGCTGCCTATTGAATCAGACGGTGTACTCGTATCCCTGATACTGAATTATTCTAATCTGAGGGAGGCCTCCGGAGCACTTCCGGATTGAAGTAGGCGAGTACCCCCCCAGATCTGAACCGGGCCCAGAACGTTCATCTTCCTCCATTGGCTCTAGCTGACCTTTGTAATTTTCTTGTCCCATGCAACTTCGTCTGATTTGGAAAGGAACCCACAGGGGACAGCATTGTTTTCTCGAGTGTCGCTACCTCCACTCGTTATGATTGATGGAGGTAGTGCTTATGGGACCAAAATAGCCTCTCTCACACAGGTCTTTGAGTCAAAACGTGAAATGATGTAGTTCGGCCAGTCTAGACATGGGCGTGCTTTTTCACTTGACTTGGGCCAAGCAAACCATTATAGCCAGATATTACCATTTTGTTCGATTCAGTTCAGTAGAAGAGGAATCGTAAACTGGTTGTTGGTATATATATTCCCCTCTCCATCACCCCATTCCGTTGACAGTTGGCATTGCTTAAATCCTTCTCATGCCTTGTACTGGGTTCTACTTTGTAAATAAAACAAAAATAGCGCTTTCATACTTACCTTAATCATAAGAAGGTTTGTATGCAAACTCACCAACTGGATGGTGTGCATTGCCGGAAGCTGAAAACGCGTGGCTCAGTCTTTGGGATAGAAAGACTATAACGCGACCCAAAACGCGTAGCTACACAAATGCTGAGATTAGTACCATTCTCACTTGTAGCTATGCTATGGTATTCTCTTACTGATTTTATTTGTAGCTATTCGCTTTATAGGTACTATTTACTCAATATTGTCTTCGTCTTCTACCACAAAGACTGAGCTATTCGCTCGATAGTCTCCTACATGAGGTAAAGAGAAGTATTCCGAGTCGTGACCGGATCCGGGCCGCCATCTCCGGTTACTATTGGCTGCGTACTATATGGCTGCACTTCCAACATGTATATGTGGGATTCCAGTCCAGATAAATAGGTCTACGAAAGAGAGTGCCGTGTTGGGAGGCGGCGCCAATTACATTTTCTGCTAATCGCCGCCGATGTTTTTGACTGAAGCGATTTGCTTTCGCACAACCCAAAAAATGATGTTTACAGGTTTGTCTACCTCGAACCATACATCTGAACAAGTTCAGCGATCCCAGAGAACACGCGTCATTCTCGTAGGAATCGGGTGGGTTTTCCGTTTTCGCTCTAGTTGCAAGACATTTGATTCAATTCACAGCGGCGCGACATGCACTGGTAAGACGACTCTCGCGAAGAATCTACGCGACATCCTTCCGGGCAGCTTCGTCATCCATCAGGATGTACTGTGATCCAACTCATCTTTCTCCATATGACACTGGATAATCTGATTATCTCCTCTTTTTTTTTCTTCCACAGGACTTTGCACCTGTACGCGCCTGTGCCGCTGCACGTTGCATGACTTTTACGCTTGAGCTGATATTCCTTTTTATTTATTTATTTTTCAAATGGCTGGTGATTGGCGTAGCCCGAAGTGACATTGCCAATACACCCCACGCTTGGACAGGACTGGGACACCGCTCCCTCGGCGATAACCTGGCCGCGCCTACGTGCATTTCTGCGCACTGTCAAACTCATCGCCCGCATACCAGATATCATTCCTCTCATGACCACTTGAACGAGCAAAAGCCTGTCCCGCTTACCGATTCTGTGGCTGAACGATGGATCGCGGAGATCACGAGGGTGCAGAAGGAGGTTGGGCTGCGTCCGGGCGCGCGTTGTGTGGGGACTCGTGGACGGTTTCTTATTATACTGGGATCAGGTATGATACGCTCTGCTCTGCCGCGTTCCGGTGGGGATCTCATTCCCCCCCCCCCCCACCCCCCTTGCTCCGAACTGACGATGTATTCCTTCATTTGATATGTTATAGGAAGTTGTTGACACCTTCGATGCTAAGGTGTTCCTTCGCGTGCCATACGACGTCCTCAGGGAACGGAGAGACGACCGCCCAGGATACGCTACCGCCGGTAGGTCCGATAGACTATGTATGTTTGGAACCCAAACCCCTTATACCCTTCTTCTCTCCCATTTCAATCCCCCTCCCCCCGTTCACACCTGCACATTCACCTTGTCCCTCGGAACAAATGAATGCAGAGGGTAAGTTCTTGAGGGATCCACCTGGCTACTTCGAACAACTCGCCTATCCAGCGTATCTCGATGCGCATCGTTCTATATTTACTGTATGTCGTTCCCTCTTCCACCTTGCCGCCCTGATGCACGCGTACTTACACAATAGAACCCGAAACAGGATGGCGACGTCGAGCGGGGCTCCCCATTACTCCCAGACCTCGTGCTTATCGAATCCCTGGAGCTGAGTATGAATGATATCGTCGCGCGATGCTGCAAAGAGCTCGTAGCGGTGCTTCGCAAACCCGTTGCCACCGTGACCAGGGAAGCGCAACATTAATAGACACGAGATTAGAGATTCGAGCAAAGAGCTTCTGTATGAATGGTATATTATAGGGTATGAGAGATTAGGGGGCCTTTTTTTTTTTTTTTGGAAGGAAGGCACAACTGGATGCAGTCTCTTCACCAGATGCGGAACGATCACAGAATCACAACACAGCACAGCACAGCACAGCACAGAACCCCACCACTTGTGGAACTCCGTGGTCAAGGAGACCATTTGCGCCCACAGATCCGGAGAAAGAGAGAGAAGGGGTGGGTGCACATGTCCCCGGAGCAATATCATATCTCGATGCAACCTTGAAGAGGCATGAAAAGAAGATTGCGATGCGAGTGGGAAGTTAGAAGGCCTAAAGCGGCGGCTTCTCGTGTCATATCTAAGCATGAGGCCATGTAGTCCGGCCATGGACCTGGGAGGAGCGGTGGTGGTGAGAGGAATCTTTAAATATCCTGTTGTGGCTTGTTTGGGTCATAAAATCAAGTACTGCGCATCTGCGCATCTGTCTGAAGCTGGAGGTGGCTGCATGCACGGTTTACGCCCCTCCTCACTGGCGGAAATTGAAAACGAAATGGTATCACACCACTAATGGATTGGCATCAATGGTCCATCCAACAACCCCGTATATCCTTTGAAGGCGGCGAGCGTGCCGCATCCAAGTCTTCTGCTTCATCGCACCCTTCCGGGGATCGAAAGTTCGCCCGGAATAGGGGGTCAACTCCAAGTAGACCAGGACCAGGGCCTTGCGCTAACCCCTTTGTCAAGAGAAACGAAAACAATGGGCGGCAGTAGGGCAGAGGGTTATTTTCGGGGGTTTCATCTCCGTCAGATACCAGAAAAACACGGCACGGCACAAGGAATGCGTACATGTACAACGCGTGGGCGTTGGCCGAGATCACCGGTGTAGTTACAATCAAAAGTCAAGAACAAGAACAAGGTATTTGCGTGCTGTGATCCATAAGGTGATATTTTTTGGTAACCACCCGTCGTGTTGTCGAAAGAAAAGAAAATAACAGGAATAGGGTGTATGGGTGTATGTATGTGTGAAAGGGAAGGGTCCCAACGCACTGATGATGAAGATGAGCAATACATGGCGTGTAGGCTTAACACGTAATTTACGTCTTCTCTTCTCCCTCTCCTAATCGATCTCCCCCATTGTTCCCTTTTCCTTTCTCCCTTCTCCCATCTCCTTTCATCTGTCACCCCCACTTGCTCCAACAAACCAACGGACTCACGCGTGGGCTCTGAGTTTCACCGGAGCATGTTTGCTGGATCCACTTTCTTTGTGTTCTTTGTTCACCAAGTGGAATACGGTGTCGAGGTTTGATCCGGCTCCGGCTTGTGGCAAGTGAAGTGCTTGGTGTCGGTGTCCATTAGTAGTAGCGAGTCGTGCAGCATGGTCGTGGTCATGATCAAGGGGGGCCCAAGTCAATTAGTGCGTGTATGCGTGTCAGTGTCACCACACCATCGAACTCCCTCCCGTCCCGCATACCGCGTGTGGAATGAAAGTCCGGTGCTCCGTTCCGGTACGGTTAGTCAACCCGTTACATCGCGCATACTCATCACGGCAGTGAGGCCTGTGTTTATCAGAAAAGTTGAGTTTTTTTTTTTTTTCTAATTTCTCGATCGTAATCGATGGTCCCTTAACCTATATCCGCTCACGTCAGATAGATTTTTGCCTTTTGCCTAGACACCCCTCCGCCCCCTGCATTACTTTTTGCGTTCGGGGCGCTACATATAGGCGATTTAGGAAATCTGATCGCAGGCGCATGGGTGGGAGACACATGGTGCGGAATTCAGGACACTCGTTCGAATTCAATTGAGAATCTTTTACAATATATATATATACAGCATGAAAGCCAAACCAAGACTAAGGTAGAACAAATACTTGAAACTGAGCCAGAGAAAAAAGCAAAAAAGAAGACCATCCATGGCACCGCACTGAAAAGACATGTGTCATAGTAGGGTCGGCGAATGTTGAGAAGGAGAAAAAACAAAAAACAAAAAAGAGAAGAAAAGGAAAAACATAGAAAAGTGTTAACTCTAACTTCTAATCCCTAGTCGTTCGTGATTCTAACCCGAGAGCTTTAGCGTGACTTGGCTCGGCTCTCTTGCTCCCTGCATCCCTTCTTTGACGATCCCGGAAACCGCTCCTTGATGACCATACCGAACGGCTTCCCCATCTCCTCCCCGGTCCTCAGGCAGTTCTCTAGTCGCAACTTGAACGAGTCGTGGAGTCGTGTGGTCTCTGCGCGCTTGAGTCTGGCCATGTCTGGCATCACTTTGACGCATTCACTCGGCCTGTTCTTCTTGTGCCGCCTGAGAGAGTCGGATCGTGCGAAGAAATCCCCGCAGTGGTCGCAGAATTGGATGTGTAGAGGGTGGGCCTCCATGGTGTCGCAGTGACTCTTGAACTCCTCCCAGGTGGCGAACCCGGCGCGTGGGCGTGGCTGACACTTGAGCTCTCTGATAGTTCGGCTGTCCCAATCTGCCTCCGTGGCTACGAGCAGGGCCCTGTGTCTGTCCTTCAATCGCCTCGGGATGAAGAAGTGATCTCCCACAAACCACTCCTGGTTGCCGTCCTCGTCCTCAGCCTGCTCCTGCATCCCCTCTCTCTACACTCTCCCCTCGACCCAGGGCAGCTTCCCCCACACAGCGGTCCCCGCCAACTCCTGTTGGACACTTGGCCCCGTCAGGAATTGGTGGTAAACTCCCTGCGTGTTCGAGGCCGCGAGCCTCTCCGCTCCGCGCCCCACCACCCTGGATTTACCGTCTATTGCTTTCGAGGTCCAGGTTGCAGGCTTGTGACAGGCCCTGCTTATGGGCCCTGCTGCTTCCAAGACCCCGAGGGCGGTTGTCCCGCCCTTGCCCCTCTTCTTGCCCCTCTTCTGGGGCCGCGATTCATAGCTATCGGCCTCTCGACTGTCGTCGTTATCGGCACGCGGGCGTTTACCGCACCTAACTGGGACCCTGCATGCCAGTTGTTAGCAAAGGTAAATATATGATTTCCGGTAAGCGAATAGGGGACACTTACGACCGATTTCCCAAGAGGCCAGCATTGTCGAGCAAAGCCTCACGGTGATCTGGTGTGACTGGCTCCCAGATGCTCCCGTCACTGGAGAGATGGGAGGAAGAAGCGCTTGTAAATTCACCTGGCTCAAGGAGCCAGGCTAGCTCGCCCTGGGATGAGCTTAGCAATGCCGGGGGATCCGACGCGGGAATCTGCGAGGTGTCAACGTGAGCTGGGTGTCTTTGAATCTGTACCATTCACGCTCACATCGTAGGTCGTCGCAACGTTCGTGGCTGACAGGATGACCCCTCCCCCTCGCGTGTCGCTCTGCGGCAGTATGATCGTGCTTGTGTCCGTGAGGGTTGTTTCATACCTGGATGAACATGAAAGACGGCGAGCGAAGGTATCAAGCTGAGACATAGATGTTATTGGCACAAGCCAAGAAGCCAAGTCCTGCGTGGTTTGAAAGTGAGTACACGTTCGCGAAGGCAATTGAAAAATGAGTTATGTGCTCACCAGGTATTGGGCGTCGAACTCGGCGGAGAATAAGGTGGGAGCTGGCGTGCCTGCGGCGTAGGTGTTGATGTCTACGCCGGTGCTGAGGCCCATTGCGGCCGTCGGTTCCCAAAGGATGCCCTGTGGTGCAGAAACGTGAGTGACCTCTCATATATTGAAGAAATATGTGCATACAGGACCCTGCCAATACTCGTCAAAGCTGATACCCTGAGACTGGGACGGGTTGGACCACTGGTCCCGTCCTTTCTCGAGTAAAAATTCTGGCCAGTACTCTGTGGCCAGAAAGTCATCAATGGTGTGGATGTAATTCATGGGGTGATGTGATGGATGTTGCAGTATGCAAGTGCAATGCAAAGGTTGGTTAAGAACATTTGTGGTGTGGTGGAGAGAAAAGCGGGAGGGAGGAACGGCTCTACTCTCTCTTTTATGACGAATGTTCAGCGCTTGCGAAAGTAAGGCCTCGCTTGTGAGTTTAGCTTGTGTCCGTCAACAGCATGATATAACTGAGATACGACCTCACACAGCTTTTTTGCCCCCTTCGCTGTTACCTCCACACACGGCGACTCTTTGAATATGATTACAATGGCTATCCATCTAGTCCTGTATAGGAAGGATGTACGCTTTGTCCTGCCGGCTGTGGCACGTCTCGTGTGTGTATCATTCACCGAGACAAAGAGTCATTTCAAAAAAAAAAAAAAGAAAGAGAGCGTATGACACCCTCGAATTCCAGGGGTTTAGTCGTATCTATCATTGTACAGTTTATCGAAATAGGTCTTTGTAAAAGTGAAAGAAGAGAGAAAGGAGAGAAAGAAAGGGAAAGGGTCTAGAGCTCCAACAACCAAGGTAGAAAATTAACTTCTTTGAGTTCTCTTTGTTCTTCCTTTTCATTTATTTTGCCGGGTGGTCAAAGCGTTGCCCCTTGGGTCTAGAGCGATGTGTGGGCAGTCAGTGGCTGCCAGCCTACTGTCAGAGAAAAGAAAAAGAGAAAACACTCTGTTCTCATGCCTTCTGCAGAGATAGATAAGTTGTACATACAGAAACCAACTCAAAAATCAGGAGCGCATTTATCAAAATCGAGTATTTCTTAGAGGTGATGCGCGTGGCTTTGGGGAACTACTGTGTATGATCAAGGATCACACCCCCATCCGGCCCGATGAACGCATGCCAATCACCACCGCGCCTTGACCCAAGACGTGGAACACGCACACAACGCACACAATTCGTTCATTCAACAGAATCAACGAATCTCAACCGTGGTGGATCGAGAGATTACAAAATTTTTTTTTTTTTTTCAAATAATATTTAAAAATAAAAATAAATATTGAGACCCGTAGGTCTACCACTCTGAAACAGCGTGTCATCCTTGTGCAGGGGCCATGCTAATCTTCTCTGTATCGTTCCAATTTTTTCGTATGCATCCCCGAAGGGAGCAATCTTTATTCTCCCACTTCCCAACTCCTCTTCACAACCTTTTATTTTGTGCAACTCGCGGGTGGTCAATTACGTTATTATGGATCACGTGCAACAGTCGTTGGAGTAAGCTACCATGGCCTCCCCTCCACCCACTACCATCATCCTCGATCCTCGCTTATGGCATAGTCACCCAGACCCTCATAAATCTATTGAACCGCCGCAGCACGGATTCTCAGTGATCAACCCAACCTTGGAAGCCATCACAGCCAACCCGGATCTTCAATGTCCCCTAATTAATTTTTTTACAATCTCGTTACATTTCCACTTTTTTTTTTCCATTCATTTTCTGAAATGATCGTCTCCAAAAGTCCTATGCCTGTCTGAATCGATGTTCTACTTTGTCAGAGAAAATAAAATAAAAGAAGTAATGGTGAAAATAAAGTGGATCTGGAATGACATTGGTTGATGAAATAATAGAATTTCGTTAACACAAGTTCACTCTCACTTTCAATTTCTCAACCCTCTTGAAATGATAAGGACTTTCCGGGCCAGACTTGGCTATCTTCCGCTTCTCAATCTGCTAGCCCATAGAGGATTTCACAAATGAAGGAACAGTCGGGAGAGGGGGGGTGGGGGCGCCTAAATGCGCGATCCCGAGGTCGCCTTTGTCATGAAACTCATAGCGAACACACACGACATGACATTTGTGTTCACCAGGCGGGGGGGGGGAGGTGGGGTCCAGCACATTTATCTTTATCTGGACCTTTTCGCGTCGCGTAATCCTGTAAGCTCATCCCGTCTCTCTCTCCAAGCTTGGCCTTTTGGTGATCCCCGTCTGTCTTCGATACGGAGCTCCTATTCATTCCATAAAGGAAGGATCCTCCCCCCCCCCCTTAGTCTTAGTAGACGCCCACCAACCTCCCCCCAAGAGGCCAAAAAGGGTGAACGCCGCTAAACCAATACAATTTTTGAGCTGCGCGATCATATTATTATTGCTCCCGTACTTTTTTTTCTTCTGACAGCCCCGGACCTCTCTCCCCACTCAGCCACTCACTCTGTCACTCTCTCTCTGTCCGGTCGGGTTCAAAGAGTTGTCACAGTCACACAAAATTTGGTACTACACATACACACGTGTGGCACAGACTTGCTTTCACCACAAAGAAAAAAAAAAAAAGATAGGCGTTTTGGTTGCGGCCTTTTGCATAAGTACCCCTTTTGACGGGATGGGAGTCGTGTCTTGTGCCCCTGAGGACGAAGACGACCAACCGATTCCTCCTCGTTCTCAACCTCGTTCATTTAGTAATTTTTACGCCGGGGCGGCGTACCGGAGCATGCGACACTGTGGCTCGTTCGTTCGTTTTGTGAACCGTGGGGAGACACATAACCTCCTGTCACATGACATCCAAGGCGTTCTACAAAGTCGTTGAAACGTATCATATCTATATATCTATTATATCTATATATATCAATTTCACATACACAACACAACCCACAAAAATAAAAAATAAAAAATAAAAAATAAAAAAAAATAAACTTTATATAACCGACGTCTCGATGGTGATGGCGATGGGGTGATGGGTGAGATTAATAAATGAATGTATCCGTACCCACTCCCCCCATTTGTTTCATTTCTCATCTCCCCCCCCCCGCTCAGGTAGAAGAAAAGAGAGATAGGCAGAGATCAAGATCATCTTCCTCGTCTCAATTTTTTTTCGCTCTTATGGAATCCATTCACATTTCAAATTCTCTTCTCATTCATCGACACTTATCGTTTCTCGTTCGTGCCCCACTCGCGAGCGAAGAAATAAAGAAATAAATGAGTTTTCCCTCAATTTATTTTTTTTGTTTTTTTTTTTCGATTCGATTCGATTCGATTCTTCCAAAGGGTAAATCTGATCCCGTTCCCCACCCCATCACGCCACCCAACCACCACCACCACCACCACCACCACCAAAAAGAAAAGAAAGAGAGAATAAATAAAAGACCGGCAACCGAAAGGAGGGGGTTTTTTTTTTTTTACCGTTTATGCCGTCTTCTTAAAAAAAAAAAGACCCCCCAAAAGAAAGAACAGAAAAAAATAGGGAGCAGAGAGAAGGTCGGCTCGGAAGCAAACAACCAACCAATTTTCTTTGCAATTAATCGAAGAAATCAAAGAAAACCCAACTTTTTTTTTTGATTTTGGTTTTGGTTGTTACATCTGAATGTTGGAAGTTCAGCCTTCAGGTCAAGAAACAAATGGAGACTTAATGCAATAATAAATAAGCGATATGCCTTCTCTATCCTGTCATATTTTTCATTCCATTCAAATCAAAAAGATGGGTTCTCGCTCTTTTCTTCCAAATGTACACCCCACCCATCACATCATTTTGATCCAGCCAAACCGAATATACTGTCTGTATGTGTGATTTTCGAACACCTAGATTCCCCCCCAAAAAATTCTTCTCAAGCGAACAAGCGAACAGTTACGTTACTGTACTGTATACTTCGGGATGGCCAACGACAACTTCCCAAAAAACATACATTCTCGTACATACACCATTTGCCCACAAACCAGCAGAAACTAAGAGGAGGAAAGGGGAGGGGGAGAAGGGGGGGGGGTAATAAAAAAAAAAAAAAAACAAGTGAGGTAACGAGTGGAGGAGAGGGACGCAAGACGACAGCTGGAGAAATACAGCAGTGGGAATGGGTTGGGTGAATCATGCTAACTGAACGGGTGGCTCATGGTAAATGACAAGGAGACAATTGCTGAAACAGAGAGACAAACGGATGGGTAAGGAAACAGACTCGGTGTAGAAAAACAAACAAACACAGGAAACAGAGACGGAGGTGCAAGTAGGGTGCGGCAATGTGACGACGCTGTTACAGAAAAAAAAAAAAAAACAAGTGTATGATGCAACAAGGAATGATTGATGGAAAAAATGGGCAGGGAGGCCACGCAGGTGAGTGTAGGGAAAAAAACAAACAAACTGTTAGATGCATGAACGAAGAGACAAAAAAAAGCGGAACAAAGTACTGTCGGGGAGACTTATGATTTGCCCTTGAGTGACTGGACCAGAGACCGAATCCCAAACCTATGATGTCCATGCCCGTGCCCATGTCCTGCAGGTGTAGCCACGCCTGTAGATAGTACCTTTATCTCGGGTGTAAAACCCATCTTCGCAAGCTTGTTCACGCGAGAAACCGCCTGTGCGCGTTCATTACCGCGTCGCGCCACGACATCGACAATAGGCGACGGCGCAACATCGATGAAGAGTGGAGAATTTTGCGTTGGCGCCGTGACAATACGGCTGAGCGGTACGCCCCGTACATAATCAGGATCAGGTGTACGAGAGCGAGTGAGAGGAGGGGAAGGGACCGTCACAGGGGGGGCAGACCTCATGACATATGAAGGGATGATCGTGGCATCGGCGGAAGAGGGGTGTTCAAAGGATGGTGCACGCGTGAGTCGGGGAGATTGAATTGGCGTGCGCACAGCATGGCTCTCAGAGGATGTACGAATTTCCTCACCCTTCGACCGCGCCGGCGCAGCTGAGCGCGAACGATGATGACCAATGTTCATATCAGGATCGGAAGAAGGCACTGGGAAGCCTATGGGATCATAAGTACATTTAGTGGATACCACCAAAGCAGGGGCGAGCAGACTTACTGTCTTCGCTACTCCGCGCACTCTCGCTGGTACGTGGCCGACGCGGGCGTCCTCGCCAAGATCGGCCCTGGCCCACTCGATAATCCATACTGAAGGTTTTATCCATATCTGCAGAACCCAATCCAGATGTTGGCCGTCGGGAGGGCAGCAGGTCGAACGATGCCTTCGTACCGGCGCTAGCACTGACACTACGTGTCTTTACGCCCAAAGGTCGATGCTGTTCCCACGATTCGGCATCTGCCGTGTCGAGGGCTGTGCCCTCGCTGGCGCTCCGCTCAATACGCAGCCCAGGAGTGGCAGTACTTTCTTCGGCTTCTTTAAACTTGCGCTCAAGCCGTAGACTTTCGCCAAGAGCGGCCAGTCGAGCACTAAGGGGGATGTCGTCGCCCTCTCGCGCGGTAAGGACTTGACCCCGTGCTTGTGCCACAAGAGCCTCGGCCTGAGCGTAAGACGACACGTTCGAGGCGTCTAGACCTGTGAGCGGTGGGGGTCGGTGTGTATACGAATGAAATTTTCCGTCTTCGTTGGAAGTAGGGAGGTTAGCGGGTAGCCCAGCTGGCGTGCGGAGACTTAAGGTGGAAGCAGTCGTGGCAGACAAGGTAGTACTGAGCGAGTCCCCACGGCCGCGCGAATCAGTAAGGCCAGGCGACTCATCTTCGGCGGGTACATCGATGCTAAAGGGGAAATCCATGTCTTGCGCTGATGCATCGCCCATCAGCATCCGGCTGCGCACGGCTTCAACGCCGTACTCTTCGTCCTCATCCTCATCTTCACTCTCCTCGCTGAGACGACCATCGTGTCCTGGACTCGAGCTGAACGCTGCATGACAAGGACTTTTTCCGCGTGATCCGGAGGAGATATTCGACTCGGAGGAATCAAACCGGAGGGAGCGCGAAGATTGCGGGGCTTGAGTGAGAGAAATAGAGACTGAGGGAACTCCCGCGCTTGATCCGGATAATCCTCCATTCGAGCGAAGAATACCAGGGCGCGCGGGAGGACTACCATCGTGTGCCAAACCATTGAGTTCCAAAGCAAGCGCTGAGGGTGAAGAAGAGAGTGGTGAAGTCGGCGAAGAGGTGGTATTGCTCGTCCCGGTGCCTGTACTCACGTCAGGAGTCACGCCGCCAGGGGTACTGTGGGCCGTGAGCATTTCAGTGCTAGACTTTCTGAAAAGGTGCAAAAATGAATATTTCGAACCGAGGCGTCGCGAGTGGGAATGGTGGTTACGCTCAGCGCCGTTCCCAGCAGAACTTGGACGACGTGGACGCCCATGCGACCTACGGGGGGAGGAAGATCATCCGACTGCGGTAGGGAAGGGCGACGTGCGGGGGGCGGAGAGTCAAGTGACTCAGGGGGTGGCCAGACACTGTCAGGCATGGAACCTGCACTACCACCATCTTGAGGGGAGCTGCCAGGGCGGAAGAGGAGCATTGCATTTTCGATCGAGCGCTTGACACCGAGGCGACGCATAACATGTGCGGACACGCACTCTGGACCCTCGCATGCACACAAGGAGCCGTGACGTTCTTGACAATGGGAGATGGGCTCGGGTTCGTCAGATGGAATGCCACCAATGAGAGTCTCGCGTTCGACAAGGTCACGGTCTTTATTAGCAATCCAGTCACGAATGTTATTTGCACATGTGAGCCAGCCGTTCTGTCGCGCGAGAGCCTCTGGTGTAACGCCACGTTTATCTGCGCGGTCTGGGCGTGCACCATGACGGAGAAGGGTAAGGATGACTTGGATGTGACCGTTGGCGGCGGCAAAATGAAGAGGTGTTGAACCTGATGTACCAATTATGGGAGCTGAAGGAGAGCGTTTGTCAGAGTAACGACGCGGCAACCTGGAGATGATACATGAGGATTATTAGCGCTGAGATTACTTGGATCTCGTAGCGACGAAACGGAGAAGGTTTGGGGGGAGGGGGGAGAGAGGGGGGTAGGAGAAACGGACTAGCTGTGGTGCAGGCTGTGATGCGCCGGGTTGCCGAGACCACAGCTAGGGGAGGTGTGGAGTGGACTGGAAAAAAGGAAGAGGAAAGTCCGAAAGCACGGAGAACCATACCTTGGAGCGTTAACGTCTGCGCCATTGTCTATCAACAACCTGACGACCATGTCATTTCCACCGGAACAAGCTGCATGGAGAGGAAGGACGCCGTCGATGACCGAGTTGATAGGTTGCCCATGAGAGATCGCATATTTTGCTAGGCCAATGTTACCTGTAGCAGCTGCCGAGTGCAGACCGAGTTGTGGAACTGCAAAGAGGTGGCGTTAGACAAAAAAAAAAAAAAGGAAGAAAGGAGTATCCGGAACATACATTCCGTTGTGACATTGAATTTTGCCTCTGCTTTGTGGGATCTCAAGCCAGGAGGCATGGCTGAGAGGGAGCAAAGGGGGGTGGATTTGAGGTAGCAGAGGAGGAGGGGGATTGAAGGGTATGTATAAGAGAAGGATAGAGATGGAAGGAAAAGAAAGGGAGGAGAGAAAGGGAAAGAGAAGAATAAGTTTAGCGGAGAGGAAATATGACCAAGTCTAGCTACTGCTTGCTGATAATAAACAAGAAAACCATTCCTTTGTTTAATTTTTAATTATTTATTTAAAACCAAGGGTTTAATAACCGATGATAAGAGTGAAGTGAAAAATGTGGGTAAAGGAAAGGAGTGGAGTGGAGAGAGGAGAGGAGAGGAGAGGAGAGCGCTAGAAGAGGGTAAGGGGAAGGGGAAGGGGAAGGGGAAGGGGAAGGGGAAGAGGGAGAGGGAGAGGGGGCAAAGGTTGAGTGGCCGTCTCGGTTCCTTATTTGGTTTAATCTACTAATTTTTGTGCTTCCATTTTACTATAATAATTGTTAACATATATCAGGTTATCCAATGGACATATCTGCACCTGGTGCACGCCGTACTGCACCGCACCGCACCACACAATAGAAATAAATCGAAATCGAAACTTCCCTCGATCATCACCGCCCACTTCCCTTCCCGCAACGGTCGGAGAGAGAGATTGAGGAGATTGGAGATTGGAGATTGGTGTAGTGTAGGTGTAGTAACATGTGCACACCCATACCTACACCCACACCCACACCCACACCCACACCCACACCCATGCCCATTTACATCTTACAATTACAGTTTATTACAAATCAAACCCACTCCGTTTTTCTTTATTTTGTTAAAACATAATATAATATAATATAATATAATATAATATCTGAGATTACCCCCCACCCACCCCTCTCTCCTTTTCCCTGGGCCGCGGTCATACACCCGATCAAAAGGTCCCCGATCCCACCAACGCACTATCTCCATCTCCATAGTCATCGTCCACCCACCCATCCACCACAATGCCGGGTTCTATTTTCCTTTTCTAGACCCCCTACACACACATTGACCCACCTAAGAACATTCAACCGTCCACCATCCCAAGCTCTCTCTTATTTTTACTATCCGTTTCTCACTGTCCACTGTATGATGCCAAGCTGAACTGTATCCCGCCCTCCTATCTTGGGTGATGAAGTTCCGAACTTCAATCAAAAACCATCAAAATCTCACAAACCGGGCTCTTTTGGAAATGACTTTCTTTGGCCATCCATCCAGTCCGGAACTACATCCCGCCGGATAATCAGGCGCTTCTTGGTCCGCTCGAATCGCACCTCCCTCCTTTCCTTCCCTCTTCCCTCAATGTGAATACAGCATAGCTACTCTATTCCCACCATCCTCCCCCCCCCCCTCCTTCCCCTTCCCCGCATCCCGTTTATTATAATAACAAAAACGAAAATCACCCGCAGCCCGTGTTGATGATCTTTATTTATTTATCCTCTGCCGATGATATATCAGACCACTTTTCTTTTTCTTTTCTTTTTCTTTTCAATGTGGCGCTGCGTGTCATCCGCCACCGGCATGGCTCGGCAAGGCACTTAATCACACCTGCAACGACGAACGTGTTCTCGTTCGTTTTTTGGAATTTGGAGGGTTCGAGATTTCCCCATGTGCTTTTGGCGCCAAGTTTCCGTAATGGGCAGGGTAGTCGTTTTGCTTTGCTTTTTTTTTTTTTTTTCCGCTTTGGGTTTTGGGGGGCCGCAGCCACTGGTTACTGACAGATCCACTGCTTGAATTTTCTTTTTCTGCTCAGTTCCCCTCCCCCCCGGATGCCGTTGTGGGTCTCTTCGATCTATTGATATGATATTGCATTTGCAATCTATCTCACACAGTGTGCCTCACCTGCGCTCCCGACGCCTCTTACTTACCTATGGCTTGGTTGGTTGGTAGTAGTAGTAGTTGGACGTACATCTCCTTTTGAGTACACCTGTACCCTCGCTCTCCCAACTGTTACCCTCATACCTGAACCTGAGAATCCTTGACCCGCCACCACACACAGGACTAAATCCCACGCTTAGCACTCATTTATCAAACGCCCCAGGCATCCATCATTGTTGTTGTTCTCTCTTTCCTTTTTTTCTTTTTTTTTTTTTCTTTTCTCCCTTGGGGTAACGGGTGCACAGGTCATTTGGGCGCCCCCCCCCCCCCTCCTGATGGTTGAGCGAACCGACCAAACATCATCGGATATTTGATACCGCGTTACCACGCAGCCCATAGTTTCGAGATCACTTACATCATATATACATATTTTTCGTGTGTGTGGGGTGGGAGTCAATTTGAATACCGGTATTTTTTCCAGAATTAGGGCCCCGTGTCTCTCTTGGTCCAACACAGCAGCAACACAGGATGGGTGATAACAACTCCGGTTCTCTGCGACGACGAATAGCTATTAATTACGTTTCACTTTACCCATACGGAACGATCTTGCTGGTGGTACTTCTTTCGGCCCGCGGGTTGAGGGCGGGGGCTACTCAGGGGGTGGCCTTCATCATCATCATCATCATCATCATCATCATCAACATCATTATCAACATCATCATTCATCATTATCATCAACATCTCATCAATGGCACAAATTAATCTTATCTCGAGTCCTTCCCGCTCTCCCCTTACCTCCTACCTCCCCCCAACTTATCTCCATATATACTAGAACATAATAACACAGAAAAAGAAATCCCCCCCCCTCCTCGCACGCACAATATACTTGTACTTGTACCCACACGAACTGAGTTCGCTTCGCGCCATTCTCTCCACATGAAGGGATTTTGCCAAACAACAACTACAAACAGATTTTTCGCCCAAAAGATTATTATTATTATTATTATTATTATTTTGGGACCCACTAGTAGTCTATTTGCAAAGTCGCAATGTTGTTGAAGAAAGAGAGAGAAAAAGGGGGGCAATCACCAAAGCACCATCCGGAATAAATTTGCCTGATGATGACAACGTGGTTTGACCGAGCCGATGCTCGTACCCGTAACCATGCGATGGGACATTGCATTTTTATGCATCTGCGCGCGCGTCCACGGCACACGCTAACGCAAATCTTACTCGGTCCGATGTTCCACCACCCCGCTGTTCGATTTCGAAGGATGAAGGGGAAAAGGAAAAGAAAAGGTCTTCGCCCTCTTCACCCTTTCACCTTCACACGGGTTGTGTGTGTGATTATAATAATAATAATAATAATAATAATAATGATGATGATGATCACGAATGACGACGACGATGGAATAAACAAGGCCCCCCCTCCTCTCCCTTTGCGTGTGAAAGTTGATAAAATTAGATCTATCGTGCAAAAAAAAAAAAGAAGTCTGCGCTTTGGGTCCTTTTGCCCCGCCTCCCCCCCCCTCCTCGATCGTGTCAAGCGTACCAGAGTTTCTTTTTTTTTTTTTAAGTCAAGTTCTGCTAGTCTCTCAAGCTACAAGTAACGCGGTATCGAGTCTTACTCGCGAATCGAGATTGGCATTTGAATTGAATTCACATAGGTTCACCATGACACACTCTCTACCTTTTAACGCAACAAATAAGTTCCAGTCTGTTTCGTAGTGGGAGGACGCCCCCCCCCCCCCTAAATAAACCAAGTAGACATTGCTATCCTATCGCAGAATTTCTTTTTTTTTCAATAAATATCGGTTCGTCGACTCGAAGAGCATCAGAGAGAGAGATGAACACGGCGTCTGACAAAGAGAAGAGAAGAGACTATTCACACACACACCTTTCGCGTTCTTCGATGACAAGAGGATAAATAACGGGGGAGACGGAAATGAAGATATACATTCGGAATATTGAACTTACCTGAGGAAGTCCGATCTGTTCTTAAGAAGAAGATCATAGTGCGCTGTATACAAGAGGTGAGGCGGGATTACCCGTAAATCCAAAGCAGGGTAAAAAAAACAAAAACAAAAACAATGAAACAAGATAACCCAAAATGAATGAAAAATGGAAAAGAAAGCCAACAAGGAAAAAAGACCCGAATCCATTATCCTGAGTGCAAATATTCTAAAGGATTTTCTTTCTTTTTTTGTTTTTGGCTCACACACAATTGAAATCGGGATCAAGGTCTTGGCAACGTGGCAACGTGTAAAACAACTGTACCAGCAACACCAGCCCCATACACCCGTACTTCCTTTCCTTCCTTCCTCCCTTCAACAAGAACCCCAAACTATTACGTTAGTTCACATTCACTTTCCTACCCTAGCTTCCGCAGACTTTTTCTTTTCTTAAGCAAAGGTTCTGAAAGCGTGGGGCCTCATGGAAACGCGCGGAAAAAATACATCTCCTACTGGGATCTACTGACCCCCCCCCCCACACACACACACACTTCATTTCCGCCTAGGCGTAAGAAGAAAAAAGGAGGCGGAGGGAGGGAGGGACGAAAAAATGACTGCCTTGTGTGACTTATCGGTAACTTTGAACCCCCCCCCGCTCTCTAGCTAGAAACAAAAAAAAACAACCAAAAACCGTTTTCTCTGAACGTTCGGAGGTTTCCTGATCACCAGTTTTTTTTTTTTTTTTCCGCGTAGTTGTGCACGTGAAAAAATTATAAGAGGGGAGTCGGGAATATATAAGAGAGTGTGTGTGTGTGTGTGAGAGATCCAGAACCTTCTTTCTTCCCGTTTTTGGGTTCTCGGGCGGAGTCGGACTCGAAATGATCCTATTGAACGGCACCACCCCCCCCCCCCTCACCCCATTTGCTGCTTGAGGGGGGGTGTTTCAGTTAGCTTGCTCTGGGCACACCTCTTCTAGAATTCTATTCCCTCTTGTTGCTCTTGTTGCTCTTGTTACTTAGGAAAAAAATCGGGGACGTGCCACGACCAGCCGGCGCGATCAAGAATTTCTTCTCGTGATTTTTAACAAATAAAAAGAAAAGGTCAAAAAGGGAGATGAAATTAGTTGAACTGTGAATGAACTCATTGATTTATGTGAAAGAAGAAGAGACCCTGCCCCCCCAAAAAAAAAAACAATTCCGCGGATGACCGGATTCTCCACCACCACCGGTAGCATTGAAACCCCTTAGATTTATGCGCCAATAAGTGATTGAAATCGGGCGTTTACTTTCACTTTCTTCAGCTCTTTCAGAAAGGGGGGGGGAGAGAGAGACACAGCCACAACTGACCATGACAATGATAATGACATAACACAAAGCAAACCAGCGTATCACACCGAGAGGAAAAATAAAATAAAATAAAATAAATAAATAAATAAACCACCTTTTAAATAATCGCGTCAGTTGTCAAGTTTGGAACAGTTTGACAGAAGGAGGGTGATGTGAGTGAAAATGAGGGAATTTACCCCCGTTTTTCCGTGTTCCTTCCGTCCCCCCCGGTTTACATCTTCCGACTTACGCACCCACCGCGCCACCCTCACTACCACCTTCCCTTCCTGACCCTTCCGGACCCTTTGCCTGCCGATGTCCGGTGTGCAAGGCGCAGGGTAGTAGTAGTAGTAGTAGTAGTAGTAATCGCTCATTTAATTAATTAAATAATTATTTTTTCGTAACCACTCATAAATCAAAATATAAAGATATAAAACGTTAGAAGCTTTGGGCTCTATGTAGCACTTCGGGCCGGAGCAAAACAGGTAGATTGTTCTTATCTTTCCCCCCCTCCCCCCCTCCCGCGGTGGTCCTCCTCCCCTCCCCGCCCGAGTTTTTTGTAGTTAGTACTACAAGATGAAAAGGTTTGGTTTAATTGTTAGCTGTTATTTGGTTACTAGTTAGCTTCAGGCTTTTTTTTTCTACCTGTTCTACCGGTCAGGAGGAGGAGGAGGAGGAGGAGTTGTCCGCGGTCTCCCCGCGCTACTGAGTTGCGCATATGTATGTATATTTACATATATTTATATATATTTATATATTTAGGAGGGGGAGGGGGAGGTATAACACAGGTGCCGAGTGCCGAGTTGAGACTTTCACCACCGCCGCGGGAATTAGAAAAATATTGAGGAAATGATTTAGTCGATCCCCTCCCCCCCCAACCCTCTCCCCTCCACCCTAATCCTAATCCTAATCCTAAACTCCGCGCGTTTTGAATGGTTTTCTTTTTTTTTTTTTAAAAAAAAAAAAAAAACAATAGAGAAAAACTCGTGTCCCCCCCCTCAAGTCAGTCGCTCAATCCGCGAGTATGCGCTCCGAGTCGCTGTGTGTATATGTGCACTAAACTTAGTTTTTAATTATGATTACTGTATGCATCTCGATAGATACTAAAATTATTATACAACCTATTTTGATATTTGATGGAAACTCGAGAGAAAAAAAAGAGCAGGGAAGCAGGCAGGGAGAGAGAGAGAGGGGGCGTAGGGCGAAAAGAAAAGAAAAAAAAAGCCAAAAAAGCACACATTATTGGCACAAGGGGAATTCGTTGTTGTCTTTCTTTCAAAAACCACCAAAACAAAAAAAAAAAACAAAAAAAAAACATTCTAATCCATCCGTCTATCCGTCCGGTCCATGGTGTTGCATTGCGTTGCGTTTCCGCTTTCGTGGCGTGGGCGTTAACGATAGGGGCATTTGATATAAGGGGGGGGAGTTCACCTAACAAACAAGAAAGGGTAAAAATAAAATTGAGAGTCCTGTGTGATAGTGGCGAAAGGAGGGAGAAGGAGGGGGGGGGGGTTCATGGGGTGTTCGTATTTCCGTGCTGTTGCTGCTACTTTCCTCGGTAAAAATAAAATAAAAAAATAAAGGGTTGGGGGGGGGGGAGGGGGAAGAGGCGCAAGATCTTCAACGTAAAAGCTCTGCGGTTTGGAGGTTGTCATTGACGATGCCAACGCGAATCATCCCGAGGGTTGCAGCCATGGCACGGGTATCCTAATAGGACGAGAAAACAACCATCGTACTCAGATTCACATGATTTTTTGAAAAAAAAAAGGGAATACGTACAATAGCAGTGGTGAGGTATGTATAAACTCGACGAGGCTCTGGTGAGTGTTTCCGGGCGATTTCTTGAAATTGCTTGCGGAGATCTACAACGGGTGGGTCAGTCAGTTAGTCCTGAATGAGTTTCAACTCAAGAGTGACGCACATTTTGATGCCGTTGGCATGTCATTCGCCCGGTCACCGTATGTTGGGATATATCGCCTTAGTGGGACTCCACGTACAAGTTTCCTCTCCAAGATATCACACTTGTTGAGGAAGAGGATCAATTGCACCTTGAATGAATGAATGAATGAACGATCGTGGCGCCCGTTAGTTCGGAGTATTACATAACGACGAACTTGAATTACTTTACCTTTGTGAGGAGTTTTGATTTACAAATGGTAGTCCAGAACTTGATACTATCCTCTAATCGGTTGCCACCTGCTTCCCCTTCAAGTTTCTCATCAAACACGGATATCGGTGCGAGAAAGATAATCGCCTTGACGTCCATAAAATATGGATGCCATGAACCGCGCTGTTACGATAGTTTATCAGATAAAAAAAAGAAGATGAGTCACATGTGACCCAGACTCACATGAGTTCGAGAACCACCGACGTCGTAAAAGATCCATTCGTGACCCGCCTCTTGTCCTTATCAGAGAGAGTTAACGGACTTCATGCGAATGGGGAACTCCAAATCCGACATGCGTACCTGTTTCAAACAAGAAACGGTACTCCTGCACGCCCATTGTCCGTAACCGTGCCCGCACCACATCGTCGTCCGTTGGCTCATAACCCCGATGAGCAATGCGATAAAGATCGTCCAAGAAACTACGAGAGCATGTGAGCCCCCCCCTACGGGAAAATCCCCTCTCTCCCTCCTATCCCTCCTCTTTCTCCAAAAGAGCTGGGAGAGAAAAAAAAAAAAAAAAGAAACTCACAATCCGGATTGATCCTCAAGCCTTACGCCTCGCTCTTCTAATGCAGCGCGGACATCGTCGTCTCCCCACAACGCAGCAATATCATCGCGGGACTTGAGGATAACCTCCAAGGCTTCTTCCGCGAGCGAGTGCCGACCTGGGTTACGAGCCCGCTGCTTGGCAAAACCCAGCGCGGCGGCCCATCCACTCCGAGAACGTACACAGACCTCCGCGGGGCGTCGAAGGATTCCGGCCTCGGAAGCCGCGTGAATTTCCTCACCCTCGGTGAGTCCAAGATGGGTCTCGAGGTCGTGTTGCACATGTCGGAGTGGGCCTAGCCTCATTCGCAACAGGTTCACCCGACTGGCTATCTCAGGAGCGTTCTCTAGCGCATCGAGAATCGTGTTAACGGAGCGGACGAGGTTGAGATGTATCACTGTTCTCCATGACATGCGTTCATCCTCCCATGCTTGTCGAGCGTAGGACAATTGGAAGACTAGATAGGTTTTTTTTTAAAAAAAAAAAAAAAAAAAATTGAGTGCACGTTCTATCATGCAAAGTGGAGGACTTGGAAGAACTTTTTACCGTCGTGGACTTTCCTATGGTATACAGAGTTGGGATCAGTACGGAGGACGAGGGATAAAAGGGGGAGGAGGAGTATGCGCACCGCTCTCCGTCTGACCCAACATGAGGACCTTTACTGGAGCCTTCTTTCGAGAAATCGCCTGCTTCTCTTGTTTAATTATTTCATCGATGCGATTGCTTTCTCGACATGCTTCAGCTTCCTTCGCTTCGCGAATAGCACGCTGCTCTGCTGACTCGTTTTTTGGAGGAGCGAGTGCTCGTGAAAGCGGATCTACAGACTCGTCAGAGCGACGAGTGAGAAGGACCATCGATCAGAGAGAGTATGTAAACGCGTGAAGGGGAGATGAATGGTGATGTGAGGGTGTGAGAAAAAAAAATGGCGGATCGCCGAATGGGGGTTGTGACCGAGGTTGAGAGTGTAGCGCGCGCGAGAAGTTGAGGTAGAAGTCGAAATCGAAGTAGAAGTAGAAGAGAAGAGAAGTATAAGATATAAGGAGGAGGGAGGGAGGGGAAGAGGAGGAGGAAAACTTGTCAAGAAAGATGGAAGGCTTGACCGCCCGTCAGCCATTTTATGTATACACACACGACAAGGGGGGTCAGCCCAAAGGTGATCGAGGGCTGCATTCTCTTGAGCGCTTGTCTCGTTCTCGCTGAGAAGGAAACCCAAATTTCACTTGGGCGGCTCGCTGAAAATGTCCTCCCGCAAATGGAAAGGGTGCGCCTCGCTCGCATGGGGCTCATTCCGTCCGCGCCGTGCCATGTTTTTGGTTTTGAATCTCCTCCAATCGCTCGCGTAGGTCTAGGCGTAGGCGTAGGCATAGGCGTAGGCCGTAGCGTAGGAAATAGGATAGGAACGACCAACGCCACTCAGTGTCTGTGTGTGTGTATCTGTGTGTATCTGTTGTCATTGTCCCCCCCTTCCCCCCTTAACCACCCTTACCTTTTCCCTCTTCCTCTTCCTCTTCCTCTTCCTCTCTCCCTCCTTCTCCTCTTCCACCCCGACTTCGAATTTGTAGGGCGTCTATTGGCATGTCTTATTAGATTAGAGAGAATAAATTAAAAATAAAAATAAAACTGTATACATCATGAAAACAAAAATTAAAATAAGCTTGCTGAAACTTTGATATGCAGTTTCTATATCAGAGACCTGGTTGCATTCTATTGGTGCGTATGGCGCCGTCGGACGTCGGAGTGCCTGCGCGGTGTTTAGATTGTTCATGTTCGTGAGCATAAGCAAGGCCACAGCTTCTTGTGTCTCTGTAGGTTGTCTACTACAAATTGCTGGGTTGGCCGCCGTCGCCAAATAGCATTATTATTTATTATTTATTTTTATTATTTTCTTTGGTGTGTGTGTGTGTGTATGTTGGGGGGGGCTCTGAATCGATATCCCCGTTTGCAACGGATCAGTCTAAACCGTTTTATGTCGTGTCCAGCACAGAGTGGGCCAGAAAAAAGGTAACGTAGCAAGGCGGCGTTCATTTGATAACTTGCAAGGGATATGGGATGAAAAGTCAATAAGGTAGATTAAGCGAAGGCAAAGAAGCAACCGACTGGGTTTATGCTATGCTATGCCATGTGCTATGCCATGCCATGTCAGGCAAACTCAGGCAAACTCATTGTCATTTCGTCTCGGTCTCTCGGAACGGAGTGAGCAAGGAAAGTTATACTCTTTCCCCAAAAGCTAGAATGTGAAAGAGCCCGTTCTATTCTTATTATATTTCCTGCACTGCATGCACCTTCCTCACATTTCTATCCGTACAGCCTGGTCGTCCCCTCTCACTCACTCACCATCAAATCAAATGGGTTTGCTTGGCATCTCCATTGTGATTGGTAATAGTAATAGTGGAAAAGTGGAACTATGTGCTTCTTACAAATACTATAGAATAAGGAGCATGGCCGCCGTGACACAAAAGACCACCACTTGGACTCGAGCGGGTCAACGAGAAGGAGCTAGGGCATATCAGGCTTAGGGGTTTCAGCCCAAGGAGGAAAGCGATGATCCGACGCGACACAACTTATTACACTGTGTGTGTAGCCCCGCCGCAAACCTCCATTAGCGAACGAAGAAAGCTAGAACTAACCAGACTGACCCTGTACACTTCACTTCCCTTTTTTTTTTACCCTATAGATGGGGTCGTGCCGTTTTAAAACCGACGAACGACGACAAACAGTGAATTGGTGGCACTGGCGTACCTTTTGGAATTCAGAAGCGGCTCGCCTACTACCTGGATCCACCATACATACATACATACATACATACATACATACATACATACATACATATACTTGCATTGGCAACTGGGAATATTGGCAGTGGTTAGGTCGAGCGCCCATCACCTCCGATCTTCACTCAACTGAACTACAAGGCGGCAAAATGTGTCAGCACAAGAAAGAACAATTGATACGACATCCGGGGTTTTTTGAGTCGAGATTGCAAAGGGGAGGAGGGAGGGTGAGAGGTGGATGGAGCTTGGTTGAGAGTAGAGTAGTACTGGTTGAAATGAATTGGTTTTCGAGTTACCCGTCTTTGAGTCCCCCCAGTCGCCAGGGACAGATAGAAAAACTGATATATGCTAAATTGATGGATGTGTTGAAGATGGCAGACCCAAGAATCATAATGTTCAGTCAAGTGGAAAATGTGATTGATACAACCCCCAAAGCCAGAGAAGGCTAACGTACAGTTTACCTAAAGAATCTTGCGCCTCCCTCTCCCCCCCCCCCCCCCCATCTCCCTTTTTCCACCAAGCCATGCATACATGCCATGCATACCATAGTTACCCGCGGAACCTTTTGGGATGTATGAGACCGGAGCTCGTTAATAGCACCACCTTCTTGAAACGTGTTGCAGAACAGAAAGACAGACGGAATAGAAGTTGCGCTGCTGTAGAAAGGGCGAATACGAACACGAACGCGAGCACGAACGCGAAAAAAAAAAACCCCCCCTGTAATCCTCCCCATTGACGCGAATTGTTTTTTCGGTAAAATTGCGACTGGATGGACATCGTGGTGGGTCGGCTTGGGACCAAGGCGGAGGAGGTAAGGGCGCTAATCACCAATCTCTGGTAATCACCGTTTGGGTTTGAGATTCCCGCGAGTTGACGGTCGGTCGGTCGGTCGGTCGGGAGCCCTTGCTTGCTTGCTTGCTGGCTGGCTGGCTTTTCGCTCTCTCACTCGCTCGCAGTAATCAAAACCCCAAACCCAAAATGACGCTTACGGATTTGTCCCCTTCGACACCCCATACATCTGAACAAATTCAGAAAACCCGCGTTATTCTCGTAGGAATCGGGTAACGTATAATCCCTCGCACTTGATCTAATCCGATTATTCTTTTCATTGACAAAATTAAAAAATATCGTTTAGTGGCGCGACCTGCTCTGGTAAGACGACCCTCGCGAAGCATCTACGCAACATCCTTCCGGACAGCTTCATCATTCATCAAGATGTACTTTATGATCCAACTCTTTTTTATTATTATTAATTTTTACTTTCTGGCTAACCTGGTTCCCCCCCTTTTCTCTCTCTTCCATTCAGGACTTTGCCCCTGTATGACTTTTTAACGCTTGCGTTGACATACTATTTATTATTTCTTTTTTTTTTGTTTTTTTTTTTTTGTTTTGTTTGACGTAGCCCGAAGCGACATTACCAATACACCCCACGCTTGGACAGGACTGGGACACCGCTCCCACGGCGATAGCCTGGCCGCGCCTACGCACATTTCTGCACACTGTCAAACGCATCGCCCGCATACCAGATGATCATTCCTCTCATGATCACCTGAACGAGCAAAAGCCTGTCCCGCTTACCGATTCTGTGGCTGAACGATGGACCACGGAGATCACGAGGGTACAGAAGGAGGTTGAGGCTGCGTCCGGAACACGCGTTGTGTGGGGACTCGTGGACGGTTTCTTATTATACTGGGATCAGGTATGATACACTCTGCTCTGCCGCGTACCGATGGCGATCTCATTCCCCCCCCCCTTGCTCTGAACTCTTCATTTGATATGTTATAGGAAGTCGTTGATACTTTCGATGCTAAGGTGTTCCTTCGCGTACCATGTGATGTTCTCAAGGAACGGAGAAAGAAGCGTTCAGGATACGCTACCGCTGGTGAGTTCTACAACTTTGTGTACTTTCAGAGTCCACACTTCTTATGCCCTTCTTCTCTCCCGCTTCAATCCCCCCCGCTCACCTCCCCTGTCCATTCACTTTACTCTCGGAGAACAAATGAATACAGAGGGTGCGTTCTGGAAGGACCCACCTGACTACTTTGAACAACTTGTCTATCCGGCGTACGTCGATGCACATCGTTCCATATTCATCGTATGTCCTTGCCGCTATTACTACCGACCGTTAGTTCTTACATTAAACTGAAACAGAATGGCGACGTCGAGCAGGGTTCGCCATTACTCCCAAACCTCGTGCTCATCGAATCCCTGGAGCTGAGTATGAATGATATCGTCGAGAGATGCTGCGAAGAGCTCATAGCAGTGCTTCGTAAACCTGTTGCCACCGTGACCGGGGAAGTGCAATGTTAACAGAGACGAGATTAGAGACTCAAGGGAAGACTTTCTATTCGGTATGGAATGGTATGATAGATTCGGAGGCTTTTTTCTTTTTTTTCTTTCCTTTGGAAGGAACGAGATTATCGTTAGTCATCTTTTGTTCGCAGGCGAACGCCAGCGCACAACATATCAAGTCAGGACGCAGTCCCTACCACCAACATTAGTAAGAAGATGATCAAGTGGAGCTCCGTGGTCAAGGAGACCGCTTGTGCCCACAGGTCTAGAGGCAATACGCATGTTCCCCCTGGAGCGGCCATGATCTCTTACCTCGATGCAACTCAACTCTCTGAAGAGTCGTGTGTTTATGCGAGTGGATAAAGTTAGAAGAAGAACGTCTTGTCTCATGTCGAAGGCCAACCCTTTTGAACTGCCCCCAGCAAAAAGAAAACAAGACAGATCACCAGTAGTGTGTGTGTGGTGGTGCTATAAACTTGTAACAGTGTTCTTCGTATCGATGTCGGTTCGTTCGATTCAAAGAGTTTTTTTTTTTTTTTTTGGCGACCGAGCGCGAGGATTGAACACAGACAGATGCAGACCACCAAACCCCACCGTGCACACATATAAATCGTTGCTAAATCTTTTTTTGTGATCCGTTGATCCGATCGTTTGACCGAATGGACGGCTATTTACTAATTTGTTTTGGCCCCTCCACACACACACATCATATGCGCTGTGCTGCACCCGTATCCCTCCTCTCCCCCCCCCCCCCCCAAAGCCTAAAGTTGTTGTCGTTGTTGTCGTTGTGTTATTGTTAGTTGGTTCCTTTTTCGAACTTCCTGGAGGCAGTGAAGTTGTTTGACAGGTCAGTGAGTCAGCAAGCCAGATTTCATGATTTTATTTATTTTTCCTTTGCTTCGTCATATGAATCAGATACGCTCTGGACCCCCCCCTCCTCCTCCTCCTCCTCCTCACGTTCAACTAACCGACGCCAACGTGTAAAAATACGCGTATCATCATCGTGTCGTACCTTTTTTTTTTTTTGCTTATGTGTGGCGGGCGGTTATTTGCGCCACTGACCTACTTTAAGTTAGCCTGAGTTTTTTTTTTTCCCTTTCCCTCTGGTGATGGTGGTTGTAGTAATAGTAGTGGTGGCGGCGGTGGTGGTAGGAGTTCTGAACAAAAAAAAAATTGAAGCGAGCGAACAGAGCGGGTTCTCTCAGATATCATTCCGCTCTTCCCTTTTTTCTTTTTTTTTTGCCGAGTAAATAAAAAAAAAAAGTACCTGTACATCAGGCCAGGCTTTAAAAGCTCTTTATCTACTTCTATTAGGTTTATCGTAAGAAAATAAATAGACCGAGGGATCTTTCTCGTACATGTGTTCAGGCACTAACTAAACAACACTAGAACTTTAGTGCCAACCCTTATTTTATTTGAATTGAATTGAATCAAACACAATTTCTGCTTCATGCTTGACTCGACTCAATCGCGTGGGTTAGTCGCTCCCGCTCCTCCCTCACCCAAACTTTGAAAAGTGTATTACTTTTGTTTTTTTTTTTTGTTTGCAAACCTGCCATGTGGCTGGTAATGGCCAATCCCTCAATCTTAATCCCATGACACACAGGGAAGACGGTTAAATCAAATAGGTTTCAAATGTCCTGCCCTGCCTGTCTGCCCTATCTTTGGGGATAAAGTTGATGCTTACTCGACCTTTAAGTTAAGAACTAGAATTAGAGGCCAGAACTTCACAAAGTTCTCATCAATGGTACGAAAAAAAATTCGGGGTGGGAGGGGGGGGGGGGAAACCATTTTGGTCAACCAATTGATACTGCCATCTTATTTCTCTTTTCTTTTACATTTAACCTACCTACCTTACTTACATCCTAGATTCTAGAATGTCGTGGTTTCATCCACATTGAGAATCAACATGGTAAAAAACTTGATCACTTCCACAAAGTTTTGAGCTCGTATACCTACCCAAAGGTAATATACGTCAAGCTCATTTTCACTAAGGAAACGAAATATTAAAACGTACGTTCGTTGACAGTGTGGATCCCGTTTGACAGTGCACTACCGCTCTTACCCATGTTCCAATGATTGTAGCGGATGATATGGGGCGTAAGCTTCCAATAATACCTCGTGTCTGTGCCCACAACCCTCAACCTTCTACTGCAATGTCAGAAACTAAATTAAAAATACACCCACCGGTATTTCCGCTCATGATACCAGGGCTCACAAACACATTGTCTGCACCTTCAAGACCTCTATGAACATTGTACGTTGCCTTGATCGTTCCGCTCAATAACTGCCATGGCGCCGAGTTTTCACCCGTAGGTGTCACAGGAGCTGGTTCCAGAGCAGTCCCCCAAGCCTCTGACAGGGTGAGCGCGCCGGCGTTCGAACCACCCTGCGGGGAAATCGTCGAACCGAAAGCAGTGAAAGTGAGATTGAACTCCTTGGACAACTTCTTCAGGACTTCAGTATCCCGCTGTTGTACCGACGCGACAGAGCTGTAATGCAACTACGAGTTGAATACGAATACTAATGGTTTTTTTTTTAAATTCATGCAACAAAACTGACCTCTGCGTTGCAATCCGATGGTTGATGACGGCCCACGCTTCTTCGGGTAGCGCATTCGTCTTGACCCCACCTTGCACAAGGTCAATGGCTTGTGTAGTTCCGATCAGCGCTTTATAGGTTTCGTCTTTGATTAACTCTGCTTCCAGCTTTGCCAAAGCCGTGTCAGAGTGAACGGACGCCTTAATAAGCGCACGTAGCCGTCCCGGGAATTGCTTGGCGTGTTGTCCTACGCATTGCACGGTGCTGTAGATAGGAGTATCACGCTCGAGGCGAGGTCGGATTGGGTTGGCTTCGAATTCGACGAGAAGACGGGATAGAATGCCGATACTCTATCAAGGGTGGGTTAGACGAAGTTATAGTGGGATTTAGGGAGAGCCTGACAGTGTGAGGTGGGGGAACGCTGGAATGTCCACCAGCAGTGGAGACCGTCACCCTAGTATCCGTATATCCTTTTTCGGCGATTCCAGGAACTGCGATGATTGAGCCTCCTACTTCGCTAAACCCACCTACGAGTGGATGAGCACAGGCATATATAAGATCGGACCTTCTTGGTACTCACCACCCTCGTCCACGAGAAGAGCAATCGAGTTTTCACCGTATTTGTCTAGTATCGCCCGGGACAAGCTTTGAGCACCCTAACAAAAGCATGAGCTTAGGACCGCATGCTCCTCAAGGTTGTATGACTGACCTGCACGCCACTAGCCTCTTCATCAAAGCCAAAAGAGAGGATGATGGTACGAGTGGGCTTGAAGTTCTTTTCGAGCAAAGTTTCGATAGATGAGCTGTTTTCGACTGGTTAGCAGCAGTACCCCCGGAAGGCAAATGGAAAGTCGCGTAACAGTGCTCCGATCAATCCGCTCTTGTCATCAGAGCTTCCTCTTCCCCAAATGAATTCGCCTGCGGAAGACTTCAACTAAGCGATCTTGCATCAGATCGTATTGGTAATCATCGCACATACCGTCATAGTGCCCCGAAAAGGGAGGATATTTCCATTGGTCAACGGTCTTGGGTTCGACAGGAACAACGTCTGCGTATCGACCAGAGTTAGTTAGAGGGAAGTCCCGTCAAACGCATGTGATCCGCGGACAAACCCTGATGAGCGGCTAAGAGGAGTGGTTTGAGACTGTTGTCTGAACCCTTCCACTCATAGAGTAACCCGTACGTATTGACTTTGGTCAGCGAAAGAGTCGCATGGCTGGTTGGGTTGTGTACAAAGGACGTTCAGCCCATGCCAATTTCAGAGATATATTATGATGAACGCACGTAAGAGGGAATGATTGAAGGACGTAGTCATGGAACGGCCCGAAAACCTCCCACCGCTTATCCACACCAACAGGACCCATTTTATCGTAGGATTCCGTTCTTTGTTGTTTGTCGGCAGGGAGGCATTAGAAGGGAAAGATGGGGAAAGGCAAGATGGAGGGGGGCATACGGAACACGGACGGCCCCTCCAAGCCATTCCACGGCTCTCTTCGTGAATGCATCCCGATTGAAGTCGTCTCCCAGACTCTCCCAGAGTTTCGCGTGGCGATCCGGATAAAGGGCATCTGATTGGGGACAAAGCTTGGGATCATGGAGGCCCAATTGACCGGGGATGTATGAGAATGGCCCGAATTTAGTAGTATAACGGAATGCTACTCCAACAACGAGCAGTGTGATAAACCCAAGAAGCCTCCATTTGGACCTTTGAGGGCGTTTTATGGACGCGGGCGCAGCAGTTGGCAAGATACCCACTTTTTCACCATTGTTGACCATGATGGACGAGCTGGTCAGAGTGGTGTGAAGATAACCCTCGTGGCATTTATTCGGCTCAACTCTCCTACGGGCGTCTGATACACTCTCATGTCGTTCCCGTTCGTTCGGCTAAATAAACTGACAGACGCTCAAGCACGAGGAGGGGATGGTGGTGGTGGGTAGGTGGGTGGCGGTTATTGTGGCTTGAATCAGGTTACTTTCACCTCGACGACGCTAACGTTGACCACGACCATCCCATTCAAGGATGAACGCATCGTCACCACCTTCTCTCTCTTCCGTACCATCTCCGGACCATCAAGCACTAGTATCACAACATCCCGCGCCTGTGGACTGCCTCTCCTGTCGCATCATCGGCACAGGCGCGCTAGGCGCAACCGGTCTATACGCGTTGAACCAGGCGCGGGCTCACCAACCAGGCTCAGTCGTTGGGAAACGGATTATGGGTGGTGTTGGAATACTCTTTTTACTCGGAAGCGTTGCGCGTTGGCGCGCGTGATACCAGTTCGTATTCCTCCCCCCCCCTTAACTCCCTACATTGATGTTAAACACCTTTTGTTTTGTTTTCATTGATTGGCTTTCTTTAGCTCTGGGCAGGGTAGTATCGCCCAAGCTGCCTTAGAAAAGGTCCAAAAAAACCGCAATTCCGAAGATTTTTATGTCTTGGTAGGCTAGTGAGCTGTTGCCATGCACGCTAACAAAGCCTAAGTGAGCGAGTGGCGAGGCAAATGATACAACTCTTCAATGATAATTCTCTAACCACCGTTCAGCGCATGCTCCGGTACGAGACAAAAGCCGTTCACAAGCCATTGACATTGTCATTGGATATCCTATCGAGACCCACGCGCGTAAGGTGATCTCCACTCCACATAAGATTACAGTGTCACATTTCTGCCCACCCGTTATCGAATTGAAATCTCCTCCTTTGTTGCTTATACCAAATTTGCGACTGCAGCGCAGCGATTGGAGCCAGCAGGAATGAGGGTTACACGAAAGGTGTTGTCGAGAAGATCAAACGTCCCCCCTTCATCCCCAGTCGTTGTCCTCGCCAGAACACTTTACGTATTTCATGCTCAGACTTGGGGACGGGCGATAGTGGATCTATCACAGAAGAGCACTGCGGAAACAAGTTGGGCGCGATTTACGTGATCCTTCTTGTGAGACGTCGGCAGTTGAGAGCTTGAGGCCGCCACTGTCGAACTGCTGTCGAGAACAATTTGTTCCCCGTTTCCAGAAAGGGAGTTTCGAGCAAATTGCCTCGTGGTTGCAGTAGCGCCCTTCATCCGAAATCCGAAGGTTTCGCCATTGATGACTTGCACAGGTCCCACTTGACTTTGTAGCCATATGACAAACGTCTGTCCTCGTCGTAGTGTGATGCGATAAAACTATTGGGCTTAGCGAGTCTGTCAAGCTCCTCCGTCGAGGCGTATGGTAACTCGCACTTCGTCTCTCTTTCCCCATAGTTAGCTCAACTAGCCTTCGATGGCAACAATCCTATCATGTCATCTCGGTTCCTCATGACCCATGGCAAAAGCCCAAACATTTATCTTCCTCCGTTAGCTCTAGTTGGGTTTTTGTACCTGTCTTAACCAATGGGGCCAGCGTTTTCTTGCACCCCCACCTCCACTTGTTATACTTCATGATGGGACCAAATTGGCCTGTCTCACACAAACCTCGAGTCAAAAACCTTTGCAGTGTCAGCTGTGCCTATTCGGTCGGTCAGTCTATTTGAGGCTAGCCGTGGTGTGAATTTGAGGAGTTGCACATGGTACTCTCCAGGTAGCGATATTGCCCATTGTAATCTGCCAAGTGGACTCGATTACAATTCAGTAGAAGAGGAATCATGATCAGTTGCGGACTGTAAACTGGATATTCCTATTTGATGATAAATGTATTACTTTAACTCTTATGTGGCGCGTTAATACTACAAACACGGGTACATTCATACATACTTTACCCTTACCTTAATCATCAGGGGGGGGAGGAGGAGGGGTTTGGGATGAAACAGAAACAGAACGCCGTTCATCAATTATGTCATTCCACCAGATCACTTTTATTTGCCCTTGCTTCTTTATTTATTTTATTTTCTCTGACAAAGAGAACCCCGATTCAGACAGGCAAAAGACTTTGGACGATCATTTCAGAAAAAAAATTGGGATGTTAGAATTTAATTGGGGGACATTGAAGATCCGCCAAGGTTGGGTTGTAGTTTAGTTTTAAAACAAAACCGTAGGTTGCACGTGATCAATGATAATGTAATGCACCCACCCGCGAGTTGCACAAAATAAAATATTGTGAAGAAGAGTTGGGAAATGGGGGATTAAAGATTGCTCCCTTCGGGGATGCATACGAAAAAATTGGAACGATACAGAGAAGATTAGCATGGCCCCTGCACAAGGATGACACGCTGTTTCAGAGTGGTAGACCTACGGGTCTCAATATTTATTTTTATTTTTATTTTTTTTTGAAACTAGTATCCAGACCCACCACGCACGCATGTTGGGTCAAGTGGAAAGAGGAAACCCCTGTGATAACTAAGACTTCGAATGAGGGTATATCATTCTTGTACTTGCGAATATGCTGCTTGCTAGTACCGTTTGACCTTTCACTTGACATTGTCGAGAAGTTCTTTAGCACACAAAGAAAAGAGAGAAAGGGAGGAAAATGCCAATTGATTTCTGCTTCTGTTGGCTGGCTCAATGGCTGCTCTACTACAAGCATTGTATGTACCCTTATATACTTGCAGAGAGACCTAGTTATGAAGCAGAAAGAGGATAAATTAGGATGAAAGGAGACAAGTGAGATGAAATCAGGCAATATAGGCAGAGAGGTGGAGAAGGAGAGGTGAAAAACCTGGCAATAAGGACAAAGAAGTGATGGAGAGGTAAAGAAAGGAATGGACGGGCAAAGCAGCCCAGAACGTGCATGTACTGATAAGATGATATTCGTCAAACCGTTTTGAAACTAAAATCATAAGTTCTCTTCTTCAGGGCTTGTAACGAAAGAGAGGAAAAGTGAGGAATGGAGATGGCTGGAGATTTCATGCTCAATGCCCGAGCCATCATCCTTACAGAGTATTACTGGCCAGAATTTTCACTTGAGCAAGGAGAGCACCAGTGGTCCAACCTGTCGACATACGGTGTGAGTGCGAATGGCACAGATTCAAAGACTCCCAGCTTCACATTGACAACCTCGCAGATTCCCGCGTCGGATCCCCCGGCACTACCAAGCTCATCCCAGGGCGAGCTGGCCTGGTTAGCTGGCCTGGTTCTTTGAGCCAGGTGAATTTACGAGCCCCTCTCCTTCCCACCTCTCCAGCGACAGGAGCATCTGGGAAACAGTCGCACCAGGTCATGGCGTCGCCTTCCTCGACAATGCTGGCCTCTTGGAAAATCAGCCGTAAGTACCGGAATCATGTGTTTATCTTTGCTGACAACTGGCACGCAGGTTCACAGTTGAGTGCGGTAAACACCCGCATGCCGATAACGACGACGGTCGAGAGACCGATAGCTATGAATCACGGTCCCGGAAGAGGGACAAGGGTGGAACGACCGCCCTCGGGAAGCAGCAGGGTTCACAAGCAGGGCCCATCACGAGCCTGCAACCAGGATCCTAAAGAAAGCAATGGTAAAAAATATCCAACGTGGTGGGACACGGAGCGCTCGAGACCACGAACACGCTGGGAGTTTATCACCAATTACCGCTGGGACCGAGTGTCCAACAAGAGTCTGCGGGGACCGCTGAGTGTGGGGAGCTACTTTGGGGAGAGGGGAGAGTGCAGGGAGAGAGGATGCAGCAGCAGGCTGATGAGGTCCAGAGCGCAGAGCACCGCGGTGACGAGGACGGCAACTAGGACTGGACAGTGGGCGATCACTTCTTGATCCAGAGGCGATTCAAGGACAGATACGGAGCGCTGCTGGTAGCCACGGAGGCAGATTGGGACAGCCGAACTATCAGAGAGCTCAAGTGTCAGCCATGCCCACGCGCCGGGTTCGCCACCTGGGAAGAGTTCAAGCGTCACTGCGACACCATGGAGGCCTACCCCCTACACATCCAATTCTGCGACCAATGTGGAGATTTCTTCGCACGATCCGACTCTCTCAGGCGGCACAAGAAGAACAGGCCGACTGAATGCGTCAAAGTGATGCCAGACATGGCCAGACTCAAGCGCGCAGAGACCACACGACTCCACGACGAGTTCAAGGTGAGACTAGAGAACTGCCTGAGGACCGGGGAGGAGATGAGGAAGCCGTTCGGTATGATCATCAAGGAGCGATTTCCGGGGTCGTCAAAGAAGGGATGCAGGGAGCAAGCAACGTAGCCGAGCCAAGTCACACTAAAGCTCCAGAATCGGGATTGCTAAGGACTAGGGACTAGAAGTTAGTGTTAACACCTTTCTATATATTTTTTCCTTTTGTTTCTTTTTCTCACTTCCCCCCCCCCTTCTCTACATTTGCCGGCCCCTCTGCGACACATGTATTTGCAGTACGGGTGCCATAAACGGCCTTCTCTTTTGGTTTTTCTCTGGTTCAATTTCGAGTATTTATTCTACTTTTGTCTTGGTTTGGCTTTCATGCTATGTACGTATATATATATATTGTAAGAGTTTCTCAATTGGATCTGAACGAGAGTCTTGAATTACGCACCGTATGTCTCCCTCCCATGCGTCCACAATCAGATTACATGTAGCGAAAAAATTTACCGAAGGTCGAAGTTGAGGTCGGCAGGACGTCTTAGAGCTGAGTCAGGTTCGAACGCGAAAGGAATGCAGAGGGCGGGAGAGTATCTAGGCAACAAATCTATCAGACGAGGTGAGCGGATACAGTCAAAGACAGTCGATTACGATCGAGAAGGAAGAAAAAAACAACCTTTTCTAATAACACAAGCATCGCTGCCATGATGAATGTAACGGGTTAACACGTACCAGAACGTAATCCCGAACTTTCTTCCACACGCAGTATGCAGAACGGCAGGGGTGGGATATGGACATACACAAAAGTATTGACTTGGCCGCCCTTGATCACAACCATGCTGCACGACTTGCTGCTACTGCGCTATACACTGATACAGGCACTTCACCTGCCACAAGCCGGATCAAACATTGACACCGTATTCCACCATTGAACAGAGATGATAGATCCTGCTCCAGGGAGATATGGAACCCACGCATTGGTTCATTGGTTGGTTGAAGCGAGCGGGGATGATAAATGAGAGGAGATGGGTTAGGAAGAGGAGAAGAGAGAAAGGAAAAGGAAACAATGGGATATCGATTAGAGAGAAAAGACGGAAATCTTTAGAGGTACATCAGCCTGACTCTTGGCTGACGCCCACGTGTTGTACATGTTTGTGTTGTTTTCCACCTCCCTTGTTTTTTCTGGCATCTGGCGTTGATGGAAATCCCGAAAACAAACCTCTGCCCTGCTGCCCCCTATGATTTTTCGTTTCTCCTGCGCGCTCATGACATCTCGTATGTAATGGTTTGTTACCGCTCTGCGCGATATCTGTTACAATCTGTTCGATCGGATGTCATGTGATCTATACATCAAATGCCTGCCTTGATAACCACTTGACATCATTTCTCAAGACCCTTCAAGAAGGTTCTGGCTAAGTACAATGTCATCATAACACTTTGTATTTATACCAGACTACCCATGAGTCTGTATCCCAGTTTTGAGCTCTTGTCATATCTAGTGCTTGTTACTCAGAAATTCATTGCTTTTCACTGTCTTATATACAGGATAAGACAGTTGTCTTCATCATCAGAGCTCATTGGAACACCCAATCACCTATCCGTTGACCTATGCAGGTAACAATTGTTACATTAGCTTGAAACCAACAGACTCCCCAGAACCCTCTCAACATAATTGTCTACACCCCGCACCTTATATCCATGGCACCAAGCCACTTGTTTTGGAACACAAGGTACTCACTCACCAGAATATTCACAGCCTCTAGTAGCATCTCCTCGCCTCTACATGCATCCCCCTCCCACAATGATGCCCACTGATTACCACTTGTTGGAGGCTGGTGATCTGGCCTCACAATTAGACAAGGCCCTTGAAGTACTTGCCAATCTGGGTCTCCGTGCCGACATTGAACACTACCATGCCCTGATCCTTAGATGATATGGTTTATGTACAGATAAGATAAAGAAAAGAGATCAGATTCCTGAGTAACAAAGCTACTGAGTGCAGAAGAGCTTGAAACCGGAATACAATGGAAGTCTGGTATAAATATGCAAAGCTACCAATGATGTCACACTCTACTAGAGGTTGTCCTGTAGTACCAGGGCATGGTATTGTTCAACATCAGTGCGGAGACTTGGATTGGCCAAGAAAAGCTTTGTCAACGCGTCATGCAAGGTCCCCAGCTTCTAGTGAACGAAAATCGCTGGGGTCATGGTTGGAGGGGGGTTTGAGTAAGTGCAAGGGGATGCTACCAAAGGCTGAGAATATTCTTGAGAGTTAGCACCCTGTGTCCCAAAGATCAGTAGTCCTGCTCCATAAAAAAAACAAATATAGGGTGGAGGGCATAGGCGGTTGTGACGAGAGGGAATCAAAATATCGTAGCGATCGGTATTGATAAGGGTGCGCGACTGATAATCGCGTCCACGGTTCGGGCCAATTCGAGCGCGATTGTGCTCCTCCCCAGATGGGATTGGAATCGGCTCTTCGTTTTCTTCGATCAACGGCTGGTTCTGGGGACTCTTATGAGTACTGACAGGTGAGCTGGATGGGGTGTGGTAGACGGGAGGGGATCCCTCTGGGGTGAACAGCGCAGAGGGTATGTTATAGGGGGCTACAGTTAGTGATTGGCACCCATACCTGTACCCGCACGCACATACCCCTACCCTTCAGGTTACCCGCGGGTTACCCAGGTAAAAACGCGTGCAAATCACAAGTATTACTCAGACAGCCTGCCGCCACCTGAGAAATAACCCTGGGAAGGGATCATCCTCATTCACCTTTCTACGCCACAGTGCATACATTGCCACCCAATCCCCACATTTCCGATCACGCCTAATGGCAGAATCGACTCACCAATATCAATCCTATTATCACCCTGGCAGCGGCAACATCAAGTTGCTCATCCACGACATTGACTATGTGCACCTGGCGAGCGCAGAAACACGACTGTGAAATGCCGTATCTACTGACTTTATTGCGCCAATAAATTTGGTTCCTTGGTTGATGCCAACTCCCTGAAAGAGTAAGAGAATGATAACTGGGGTGGGGACATGGAGGCAGCGTGATTCACAAGTAGAGCCTGTCTCAAGCGCGTAACTAAGCCTGAGCAAGGAAATGACCAATCCTTAGCGGCGGGACACAGAGTGGGGACTCATGGTACCTCACGCTTGGGAGCTTATATCATCACCTTGCTAGGCCCAGTTTACAGCAGGAGTCAATAGGAACTACTGTGTGGGGAGGGCCGCCTTGGATAGAGGGAAGAATGCAGGAAGAGGAGCACAGCACGACATGGGCAGCGTAGTACAGCAGCAGGTGGAGAAGGTCTACATCACAGAAAACAACGAGGATGACAATCCGGGTTCCAAATGACAAGGAGAAATTCAAGCGTAGAGAGACCAAGTCACGTGATGTTCAATCCACAGCTGGAGGGCTACTTGGGGACCAGAGAGGAAATTGGGAAGAGCTACAGGAGCGCGCGGAAGGGCCAGATAAAGATTAATGTGCTGGACCCTCCTGGTGAACACACATGTCATGGTCATGTGTGGGTGGGTGGATGTGCGGGTGGGATGCTCCTCGGAAGCGATAGGTGTCATGACAAAGGCAACCTCGGATCGCGCATTTGGGCCCCTCCCGAGTATTCCTTCACTTTTGAACCCTCTATGGGCTAGCAGATTGAGAAGTGGAAGACAGCCAGTCTGGCCCGGAAGCCCTATCATTTCGAGAGGATGAGAAAGTGAAAGTGAAAGTGAACTTGTTGCGAATCCATTCATCAACCATGTCATTCCAGATCACTTTATTCACTTGCTTCTTTATTTATTTTATCTGACAAAGAGAACCTCGACTCAGATAGGCAAGGCCTTTGGACGATCATTTCAGAAAATGAAAAAGTGGAAAAGTGGGATGTACGAGATGTAAATTAATGGATATTAATGGGGACATTGACGATTCGGGTCGGCTGTGATGGCTCCCGAGGTTGGGTTGGGTTTCATTAGGAAGGTTGATCACTGAGAGTCCGTGCTGCGATTCAATAAATTTACGAGGGTCTGGGTGACTATGCCAAAAGCGAGGATGATGGTGGGTGGAGGGGAGGTCGTAGTAGCTTAACTTAGAACTGCAAGCAAACGACTGTTGCACGTGATCAATAATAACGTAAACTGACCACCCGCGGGTTGCACAAAATAAAAGGTTGTGAAGAGGAGTCGGGAAATGGGGGATTAAAGATTGCTCCCTTCGGGGATGCATACGAAAAAATTGGAACGATACAGAGAAGATTAGCATGGCCCCTGCACAAGGATGACACGCTGTTTCAGAGTGGTAGACCTACGGGTCTCAATATTTATTTTATTTTTTTATACTACTATACCGACTACAGCACTGTTTATTTAATTACCCTCACCACGGCTTAGATCCGTTTCACGAATTGCGTGCGTGCGTGTGCGTGTGTGCGTGTTCCACATGTCGGGGGCGGTGGTGGCATGCGTTCATCGGGCCGGGTGTGGGTGATCCTTGATTCATTTCATACACAGCAGCTCTCAAAGCCACGCGCATCACCTCGCTCCCAGCAAACAAATATATAAATGTGCTCCTAATTTTGAGTTGTTGTTTTCTGTATGTGCAACTTAAGAGAGCAGAGTGTTTCTCTTTCTCTTTCTCTAGAAATGAGTGGTAGCCTGGCAGATAGCCAGGCAGGCAGGCCTGCCCACACATCGCTTGGACCCAAGGGGCATAACGCTTTGACCCGGCGAAAATAAATGTGAAGAAAGAACGAAGAGAACCCAAAGAGGCTAATATTCCACCTCGGTTGTGGGAGTTCTAGACTCTTTCTCTTTCTTTCTCTCCTTTCTCTCTTCTATCACTTTTACAAAGACCTATTTAATATGTACTATTTCGATAAACTATACAAAGACACTGCGGAGTTTTCTCGGAATTCGAGCGTGAAAAAAGGACTCTTTGTCTCGGTTAATGATACAGACACCTGAAGAACACGAGGCGATTATCACCTTGCCACAGCAGGCGGGTCAAAGCGTACATCTTTCCTATACAGGACTAGATGGATAGCCATTGTCATCATATTCAAAGAGTCGCCTTGTGTGAGGTGTGTGTGGGGGGGGGGGGTGGGGGGGAGTGGCGAAGGTGGGCCAAAAAGCTGTGTGAGGTCGTATCTCAGTCATATCATGCTGTTGACGGACACAAGCTAAACTCACAAGCGAGGCCTTACTTTCGCAAGCGCTGAACATTCGTCATAAAAGGGAGAGTAGAGCCGTTCCTCCCTCCCGCTTTTCTCTCCACCACACCACAAATTTTATCAACCAACCTTTGCATCGCACTTGCATACCGCAACAACCATCAGATCACCCATGAATTACATCCACACTATTGATGACATTCTGGCCACGGAGTACTGGCCAGAATTTTCACTCGAGCAAGGAGGGGACCAGTGGTCCAACCCGCCCCGGTCTGAGGGGAGCAGCTTCAGCGAATATCTCCAGGGTCCCGTATGCGCATATTTCTTCGATCTATGAGAGGTCATTCACGTTTCTGCACCACAGGACATCCTTTGGGACGCGACGGCTGCAATGGGCCTCAGCACTGGCGTGGACATCAACACCTACACAGCAGACACGCCAGCCCCCACTTCACAGAGCGGGGACATCACCCTATTCTCCGCCGAGTTCGACGCCCTACACCCGGTGAGCACATAACCCATTTTTCAATCGCCTCGCGAATGTCTACTCACTTTCAACCACGCAGGACTTGACCCCTTGGCTTGTGTCAGCGACACGTATGTCTCAGCGTGATACCTTCGCTCTCCGTCTTTCATGTTCATCCGGGTACGAAACAGCCCTCACGGACACACTGTTAGAGAGCGAAGCGCGGAGGGGAGGGTTCATCCCCTCAGCTACGAACGTCGCGGATGCGACGACATACGATGTGAGTATGAACGGCACAGATTCAAAGACTCCCAGCTCACATTGACACCTCGCAGATTCCCGCGCCGGATTTCCCGGCGCTGCTAGGCTCATCCCAGGGCAAGCTGACCTGGCTCAAGGAGCCAGGAGAGTTTACGAGAGCCTCTCCCTCCCACCTCTCTAGCGACGGGAGCGTCTTGGAGCCAGTCACACCAGGTCATGGTGTGGCTTTGGGAAATCGGTCGTAAGTGTCCTCTATTAGCTTACCGGAATCATGCGTTCATCTTTGCTGACAACTGGCACGCAGGTTTCCAGTTAGGTGCGGTAAACACCCGCGTACCGATAACGACGACAACCGAGAGGCCGATTGCTATGAATCGCGGCCCCAGAAGAGGGGCAAGGGCGGGACAACCGCCCTTGGGGTCTTGGAAGCAGCAGGATCCACAAGCAGGGCCCGTCACAAGCCTGCAACCAGGACCTCGTCAGCAATAAACGATAAATCCAGGGTGGTGGGGCGCGGAGCGGAGAGGCTCGCGGCCTCGAACACGCAGGGAGTTTACCACCAATTCCTGACGGGGCCAAGTGTCCAACAGGAGTTGGCGGGGACCGCTGTGTGGGGGAAGCTGCCCTGGGTCGAGGGGAGAGTGCAGAGAGAGGAGATGCAGGAGCAGGTTGAGGACGAGGACGGCAACCAGGACCGGACGGTGGAGGATCCCTTCTTGATCCCGAAGCGATTGAAGGACAGGCACAGGGCGCTGCTGGTAACCACAGAGGCGGATAAGGACAGCCGAACTATCAGAGAGCTCAAGTGTCGGCTGTGCCCACGCGCCGGGTTCGCCACCTGGGAGGAGTTCAAGCGCCACTGCGACACCATGGAGGCCCACCCCCTACACATCCAATTCTGCGACCACTGCGGAGACTTCTTCGCACGATCCGACTCTCTCAGGCGGCACAAGAAGAACAGGCCGACTGAATGCGTCAAAGTGATGCCAAACATGGCCAGGGTCAAGCGCGAAGAGACCACACGACTCCACGACTCGTTCAAAGCGCGACTAGAGAACTGCCTGAGGACCGGGGAGGAGATGGGGAGGCCGTTCGGTATGATTATCAAGGAGCGGTTTCCAGGGTCGTCAAAGAAGGGATGCAGGGAGCAAGAGAGCCGAGCTAAGTCAAGCTAAAGCTCTCGGGTTGGAATCGCGAAAGACTAGGGACTAGAAGTTAGTGTTAACACCTTTCTATACTTTTCCATTTCTTTTTTTTAAATTTCCCCCCTTCTCTACATTCGCCGGCCCTACTATAACACATGTGTTTGCAGTGCGGGTGCCATGGACGGTCTTCCTTTTCGCTTTCGCTTTGTCTCAGTTATGAGTATTTGTTCTGCCTTTGTCTTGGTTTGGCTTTTATGCTGTGTATGCATATATATATATGAGTGTCTTGAATTACACACCGTGTCTCCCTCCCGTGTGCCGGCAATCAGATTGTCTAAATCGCCTACATGCATCGAAGGTCGCAGTTGAGGTGGGCAAGACGTTTTAGAGGTGAGTTAGACCCGAACGCGAACAGGAATGCAGCGGACATGGAAGTATCTAAGCAAAGAAAAAGCTCTATCAGATGTGAACGGATATAGGCAAGGACAATCGATTGCGATCGAAAAGATACAGCCTTTTCTAATAACGCATGCCTTACTGCCACGATGAATGTAACGGGTTAACAATCCGTACCAGAACAAAACACCGAACTTTCTTCTACACGCGGTATGCGGGACGGTGGAGGTGGGATGGTGTCAACACGCATACACCAAAGATATTGACTTGGTCCCCTTTGATCACGGCCATGCTGCACGACTTGCTGCTGCGCTGTACACTGTACGACACCGACACAAGCACGCACTACACTTGCCACTAGCCAGATTAAACCTTGACACCGTATTCCACCATTGAACAAAGATGATAGATTCCGCTCCAGTGAGATTTGGAGCCCACGCGTAGGTCCGTTAGTTGGTTGGGGCGAGTGGGGGTGACAGACGAAAGGAGATGGGAGAAGAGAGAAAGAGAATGGGAACAACGTGAGATCGATTAAGAGAAAATGTAAATTTTAAATGCGCATCAGCTTGAACATCATTTTTTTTTTTTTTTTTTTTTTGAATCAATTTTATAACGCGCTTGCGGGATGGCACCCAATCGCGCGGCCACATCCGGGTACAATGTGACTACTACTACTACGGACAGAGGAGGGAGCGACAATGTCATGAGTGGAAACCCAGAAGGAAAACCGTAAATAGAATCTAAATAGAGTGGCCGTCCGAAAACCAGAGACCGTTCAAGCGACAGAGAAAGTAAACTTACTGAGTCCTTGTCCAACGCCTATCCGCTTCAGTCAGGCTCCCGGGGACGCCGCGAGAAAATGGGCCGCCGGAAGGCGCCAGTCTCCTGAAGGAACTCCAAGAGGTGCCCCACCGTACCACGGTCATTAAAATAGTCGATTGGGGCGATGCCATCCAGATCGAACGGGGTGAGCTGCCATGTTGCCCGCGCTTGGGCATACAAGGGGCATTCTAGTAGCACGTGAGTGAAACTAGCAGGGGTGAGGTTGTCGCACTGGCAGGTGCGCTCAGAATCGGGTCGCCGAGAGTGAAATCGTTCGGCGTATTCTGAGATGAATGCGTGGCCCGTAGCTAGGCGCATGGCAGTGGAGGTGGTGTGGCGATCGAAGGGGTCTTCGCGGCGTCGGGTAGCGGCGGTCCAGAGAGGGTGGTTGGAACCACGCGGTGGGCCGGAGATGGAAATGGAGTAGGCCTTGAAGTCAGAGCCTGATGGGTTGTCATCTGTGGGGGCGGCTGCGGCACGAGCGCGGAGCCACTCCTCGCGCCAGTTGTCATAGGCGCGGAGGCGGGACAGGGCCCGCCATTGGAGAGGGGAGGGCTTCTCCTCGAGGAAGCCCAGCGGAGTGTGCGCGGCCGCGCGTTCTGCAGCTTTAGTGGAGACTGTGATGGCTCGGTAGTACTTACCACCAGGGACCCACATAAACGTCAGGTTGGTGGCAGCTTGAACATCATGTCATGTCTAGTGGTGTGCACGGCTCGGCTCAAAGCCGTAAGCCGGCCGTTTCTGAGCCGGAAAAAGCCGGGCCGACATAGGCCGTGAAAACGGCTTCCAGCGGCCCACGGCTCAGGCTTAAGGTTTGGAAAGCCTGAAGCCGCGGCTTTTGGTGGCTGAGTCACGCTTTCTATCCGGATTTTTGCGAACTGTTGAACCAGAATACCAGTACAGAGATAGTCCGACATAATTGTGATCGCGTTTAGATAAAACAATTGATGAGATAAAAACGCGTCTCACATTAATCAAGATACTGAGTATATACATCTCAGGTCGATCATGTGATTAAATCACATTACGAGATAACGCGTTCATTTACTTTAACTTAGTAGCTGATATAGTACATCTAAATAGGAATTCTGAAGAAAAGGGCATGGTGCAGACTTATATTTTAGATACTTTGTTAACTTAGAGACTTAGGTGCTTGCGATAACGCGATAGCAACCGCTTTATCTATAGCAGATTTAGTGGCTTTATATATAATTTAGATGTACTATATCAGCTACTAAATTAAAGTAAACGGATGTGTGCTTGTTAATGAAAGTGATCTAATCACATGATCGATCTGAGATGTATATACTCAGTATCTTAATTAATGTGAGATGCATTTTTATCTCATCAATTGTTTTATCTAAACACGATCACAATTATGTCGGATTATCTCTGTACCAGTATTCTGGTTCAACAAATTCAACGCTGTCCTGAATGCGCATTTTTTATGCAGCAAACGAAATTATAGATACACACGGCCATTGTTTGAGTAATATTAATTGATAATCTGATTATAGAGTAGTCTAAAGTAGTCTGGTATGTATTTTAGATAATGCCAGACTGGCAGAAACGATCGCGCGTTAGTAAATAAGATGTGTCAGGGTACTTAGAAGAGTAAGCCACTGATAACTAATTAGATTTACATCGCATGCTCGATCGGCTTTGGTATTTCATAGAATAGTACTAGAACTTATTTAAAGATGCCCTGTAGCATGCTGCAGACCCCATATTGTCCTCTTGGGGCTGTAAGCTCTTAGCAATTGTTCAATATAGGTCTATTCTTGCTGGATTTTCACTCTTAGTTTCACCATGATCTCAACATCTTATCTTATCTACATAGCAAGCGTGGGATAGAAGCACCTGTTACAAACGCTGTTATTAATATAAGCTAAACTAAGACAATTTATGTTACAGGAGTTAAATAGGAGACATAATATGGCAGAAGGCCAAAGCAGTGGCCAGGGGTTGATATAATGTAAACTACAAGTCCTTCAGAAAATGCAGCTAAAACCCGATTTGACGCTGTAAAGCCGCGGCTTGGGCCCATAAGCCGGCCGGGAGCCGTCGCTACGGCCCAGGCTTGAGTTTAAAGCCTGAGCCGCCAAAAGCCGAGCCTAAGCCGCGGTTTCAGGCCGAGCCGGGGCCGTCACAACACTAATCATGACATGGGTAATAATCTTGAAAGAACTAGGCATACACAAATGAAACAAGAATTGAACAGCCAAACTAAACCCATCCTATCTTGTTCATGTCCAGTCGGCATACATACTGTGGAAGTTGTTTAAACCTTTTGACTGTATCTGCGTCTGCATTCCGAGCGGCCTCAATATTTTGAACCGTCTGAATCCCTTCGTAGTCCTCTCCTGACGGGCCTTTAGCCGGTATGATAAACACGAAGCGTACTTCTTTCCGTGCTCTTGCTGGAAGTTTGTTGAAAACCGTATTGAGCCCATGAAAACTGATAGGATGACAGCGGGACACTGTCACCTGGAATAAGTATGTGACATATGTTGAGGAAATAAAAAGTGAATCGAGTGACGCCTCAATCTTCGATTTGGGGGTCATATAAAGGTTAATGTAATCTGGATGTACATTTCTGGATCCTGACCGAGTTTGAAGTGATAAGGAATAAAAACGGCTTATCTCGTTCTTATCAGCAGGAATGCTAGGAATCAAAACATCCAGTGTCGTTCCAGAGGGCAGGGGTGTCATAGTTAATGTCAGGCCCTTACGAATCGAATAATGCGCGGCTTGTTCGAACAGAATGCCGGCTGGGCCGTGAGCATCAGGATTAGCGAGATACTCCATCAGTTTGTTCGAGAACCGTGCCTTCGTAAGTATACGAAGGCGTTCAAATATGAGTTCGGCAACATAGTTGCTCTTTATTTCCGTGCGTGTCGTGAGCCACTCAGTATCAACGGGCTCCACTCTAACTAGACGGTAACTTGTGTTTGGATTGAAAGCTGATTGTCCCGTGATTGCGTGGGTGAAGTCGTCCAAAAACATGCTGTCCAGGGCATTCTTGATTTCCGCCTTCTGGATCTTCAAAACAACGGGATCGAGGGACCAGAAGCAGGATCGTGGGATTCCACGGAAGACGGAATAAGCGCTGCGGAGCGCTTCGCAGTGATCCAGATCAAACGTGTTCAAGTCTTTGCAGGCGTAAAGTAAGCTGAAATGAATCTTGACTATAAGTGACAAATATGTGGTTACTTTCACTCACCTTGCGAAGTATAAAGGCCCCCATTTCCATGTGGGCATACAGCAGATCCTTGCCGGGTGCTCATCAGAAAAGGTGGACCAATGTTCCTTGCTCGGTCTGGTAGCCACAACGACCCTGCCCTTACGAATTCGCGGGTAAAACACTTGAGGCACTAATTTGAGCATATCTCTGAGATTAATCAATGCACAACATTCCGAATTGTTATCTAGCTCCGGAATGCGGGATCCGTCGGACAACGTCAACCTTCTGACTCCCGTGTGGTCGAATATGTGAACGTATTCACCACTGTCGCAGTAAATGGTGGTCATACCATTTACCAGTCGACGAAGAAGTACATATATCAGAAAGACTGATTTTCCTGGTGTATCAAATCCATGAAGTCAAAATTATAGAATATATATCCAATCGCGCACTGACCGACGCCAGGTTGGCCTGTGACAATCGTCGCATGGCATGGATGGGAAAACCTCGGTGGTTGCAGAAGAGCTTGCCAACACTGATCTTCATATCTCAGAATATCCCAGAAAGTCTCATAAATTGGAACAACAAGGAGTTTTGGGACCTCGATAGTGAATGCATTTTGTGAACCTTCTGGGAGATCGACAACTACCAACTCCAGCGTCTCCGAATTATTGTTCAGTTCTGATGACAATGAGTCGGGGATCTGGACACGGCGCCTGACAAATATATCCTCCCCAAGCTGCCAAAAACTCTGGTGGATGGCGAGAAAACAACTATCTGTAAAACAACATCAGCACCATGACGCACCCGGGCTCAAGACAAATGTCATATACCTGGTTCTAAGCCATGGAATGCATGATCGGAGATGGGGGCAGATGAGTGGTGCCACGTGAAACCATGACAAGGTGGTGAAAACAAAAGGGCAACGAACGAGACAGTTTCGTCATCAGGAATGCTCAGTCATGGAGATTTACTCTCCTGCTTACCAGAAATAGATGAAACAGAGCTGGCGTTAGATTCGTTAGGCGCACTTGGACTGATTGTGGCTGATGAGATCGCGAAACAAGAATCAGCATGGCAAATTGTGGAGTTGATAAAGGGAAAAGATTTTAAGGGCAGAATCTTGTCAGCGACGCTCAGCTGCAAGATCCACTCTTACTCACTGGTACGCGGGACCTTTACAATTATGTGGATGTATTCCCTGGGAGGTTGTGTTGGAAAGATACTGAAAACGGTGCTCGAGGGGTCTAATTTGTCTGCAAATTCTGAAAGATCATGTCCCAGGAGCTGGATACGTTCAATGAGAGTGTCGTCTGGCTCAGCAGCGATGGGGTTGGAGTCCTTGGGCTGAGAAAAGCAAATGTCATTTCACATAGCGGCTCGTCGATGGCGCTCACCTTCCACAATTCTAGGGTGTGAGGACCAACATCCTTTAAACGATCCAGTGCTCGCTTGCTTTGTATGAATTCCTTCAAGTTGAAAACCTCAGGCTTTTTATTGCGTACCGCGGTAACTGGAAAGACGATAGCTTCGCCTTCTATGAGACATTTTAGTTGGAGAGTGGTAGACATTGTGGTCGCACGGGAAGTGACGTGTGACCTCCCAGCCGTTCCAAACGGTAACGTCTTGATAAGATTATAGATGCAAAAGAAGACGAGCGGGAACGTACAAGAGGATTTTAGAAGTGGAGGCAATTCAATACTATTAGTGAACTTAGAGGCTTTTATACAATTTATGCTACAATAGGAGTCCTATATCATCTGCGAAAATGGCAGAGAAATGACAGTAATAGGAGTCACAATGGAATAACAGGGGTCTGTGATTGCCAAGGGTAACCCAGTGAATGCAATTCGTCCAGCACTTTGACGAATCACGTGATGTATATGGCCCATTTAGTTTAAAATTGTGTACGTGATAGGCCAGTTCAGTGTATTAGTATAGATATTATAATAGATTTGTTTTTTTAATGTGAAAATCGGAGTAAGAAAAAAATAAAAGTGAATCCAGAAAAGGAATAGAACTAGCTCTGGATTGAAAAAACTAGATCTAGGTGTGAAGACACGTTCGCTAGAGCTACTTTTGAATTTAAAGTGCTAGAAGGGCTAGAATGGCTAGCACTAGTCAATCTAGCAATATGTCATTTTCCTGATGTACCCGTGTAACTAACGCCTAAGGACGTGCTTGCCGACCCGGGGCCGAGAATCTGGAGCCCCTCATTTTTGAAGTTTCTGCGATCGCCACGTTGTGCTTACTTATTCACGTTCGCCGTAAACTCGACCCCGACCTGGTTAAACTGCTATACTATCGCGCACGGTAGGTAATCCACCTCCACTCCAAGGGAAACTGCGCATCACGTGCCTAGTTTGCGAGCTCAAGCAGGCCTAATGCAAAAAAATAAAAAAATAAAAGTAATTTCGATGAAGTAAGATGTAATGTAGGAAGGTAGGTATTCATCTGTGACGCAACCTCTGCCCTCTCCTGAATATGCGCTTCCTTTCCTTCTCGATAATGTACCTTCACAACCTAGGATTCTATCTCTGCTGGTTGATAAAGGCAGGGTCATTGTGCACATAGTGCTGATCATGACCGAACCTTCGCCTCCTGGTGCACACACGAGCATCGTAGCGTTAGCGTCGTCGTGCGTCTGTGTGTTGTCGCCCAAGGAGAACTCCAGCGCCGGTTCAAGAAAGGCCCAGTCGACTGTCGCCATAAATGAAAATCTTTCTCAATTGTACGTTGCGATTCTGTGGGTTGACCCTTGGGTGTGTGTTGGCACTTAGAATGTGAGCACGTGTAACCTGTTCGTCTCGTCACCCGATAGCTGCATTTCATAGAAGAAGACCAGTAAGGAATCAAGACCGCCATAAAAAAAAAAAGAAACGCCGACGTACCTCAAGAACGACTAACGCATCACCGCACATAGCAAACTTGAGCCCTACCGGGTCGGCATCCTGGATCTCTCGCGGGAGGTAAGCCCCAGAACAGAGACCGTGCTGAAACGTGAACTGCGTCTGAGACAGAGATTGCAACTCCTGTGCCTGAGCCTGCGCTCCACTACATCGAACCGCCTGGTGGACGCGGCCCATATGGAGATCGTACACCGAGATCGTTTTACGTCGTGTTGCCACCGCTCGCGAGCGACGACCAGGAGTGTTCCTGTTACGCGACTGCATCCCACAATCCCACGCGATCCTACGCAAACCATGTGAGACCGGTCCGAGAGGCGCCATGTCGCGCGGATGGTCTAGTGGGCGGGACTGTGTGATGGCGGGACTCCACACTTCCCAGGGAACGAGCACACCGCTCGAGCCATTTTCTCCATCTGGTTTTGGTGGGGATAGGAGGACGCGTGTGGGGATGTGCAAGTCTGAGACTTCCCAGCCAAACCCGTTCTCATAGGCCCATAGCTCGACGGTCAGCAGACTGTCCTCAGCGCTAGGGTGGAAAAGCACGCTCGATAAGTATGCGTCGGTGTTGTTCGGTGCATTAGCGCGGGATGGGGATTTGGGTTGGGAGAGCAATCGTGCGCCCATAGAGGACCAGCGAGAGTCTGGGAGCGCAAAGACGCGTTCGTTGCGGCTGCCGGAGTTGGAAGCGTTTCGAAAACGACAAACGTGCAGACGCCTGTGTCTAGCGTGCCGCATGGTGGAGATATTCTTGGGAAAGACGACGTGCGAGTCGTCGAGGAAGCACCATTGGCTGATGCCTTTGTCTAAGGGCATACTCCACTCTTGACGACCGGTCTTCCAGTTCCAAATCGACAGGTAATCTAGTGGGCCCCCATGAACAACCGTACCAAAGTAATCCCCGTGTATGTTCGTCATATCGTATTCCATACCTGCTTGTAGATTGCCATTATCATCGTTGTCTTGCAATTCGATTGCCGCTGCCCTGCTGCCGCTGCCGCTACTTGGCATAGCGAGCGGGTGCGGTTGGCCATTCGAAAGAGTGCGGAGCAGGATCCGCGGCTCGCACCTACGATATTTAATTTAGCGCAAGTTAGTCTTTGGGCTAAGAAGGGGGGGGAAAGGAAGTGAGGCCGACACGTACCATTGTGAAGGACCTGGCGTGGAATAGGCAGGAACGAGGGCTAGCAAATCCTGAGAGGCGTCCATGGCAAATAGGGCGATGGAAAAGTCAAACGAAAGCGTCCAGTCGCGGCCGTCAAGCCTGCGCAGCTTCGAGGGAAGCTGGTGCACCGTAAGAGATTTCTTGTCGTCAGAGAAAGACACAATGAGGCCGTCCGAGAATCCGGGCATGCCAGATGAAGGGATATCAATCGTGTCGTAGGACGACCATGATAGTTCCCGCCAGGCTTTGTTGTAAGCCTGTAAAGCTGCCATACGTTCCGCCGTGCTGACTTCACTTGGCGGGCCATCGCGCAAACCGGACGCGGCAAGGTGAATGTGGTACTGAAGGGCCATTGAATTGGAGATGATGGCGTGTAGACGACGGGATGTCTACGAGTGTCAACTTAGCAAAGAGAAACCGACGCAATACCTGGATTGAGAAAGAGAGGGACACTCACAGAAAAGCATGCCAAGAGTTCTTGAATGTCAAGCGAAGCCAAAATCTTGACGATGACTTCGGTGGGTAATCTGGGAGTATTCGTTGGCTGAGACGTTGAAAGAATCATAGCTGAGTAGGTTCTTGTTTATGTTCCTCGGTATGATGTACAGAGTGGAAGAGTGTGGTTAGCGATGGCAAACTCGGTTAATGGTCGAGTTCGAATGCTGGCCATCGACGTTAATAAGGAAAGAAAAATAGCGCCCGACATGGGTACAGCGGGGCAACATGAATCCCGTTTCCGAACATTCGGACTCGGAGTGGGTCATAGTTGCTATCCACGGGTCCATCTGCGGACGGTACAAGAACGTCGTTCCCAGGTTCAGTGCTCAAATGGGGCAATAGAGCAGAGATAGTAAAACAATACCCATCACACACCCATTCCCGTGGCACACCAATACGCCTAGCTTGCACGGCACATTCAAAGTTAGTACTGTCAAGGCCAAGGCGTTGCGTTGAACAAACTTATGTAAGCAGATAGTCAGAGATGTGCATTTGGGACCATTCCGGGCCGTGTGAGCCGCCCCAAGGAGTCTCGCGTGCGTGAGAAAGCCCACCCTCCCGGATAGGAAGTCGCACGCCTAGATATGATATAACCTTCCCGGATCCGGATAGGAAGGAGGATGGTCCGAGTCGGTTGTCCACCCCGCACTATGTGTTATAGCTGCTGCCTTATGCAGCAAGGACAATGTAGATACTCATGGAAACTGTGTGAACAATGAAGAAGTGTCAGTATAATCTAGAAAATAGTCTAGAATGTCTATATTGTATTCTAGAAGGTGTTAGACCATGCAAACAGACCACATGTGATTACATCAGTATGGAGATATCTTGTCTTGTTTTGCATCAGATACATGATCCAACCTGGCACCGTGTAGGATAGCAGTAGACAAATATTATAGATGTATTCTTGCTGTATAAGTGAGGCTGAACATCTCTGACTGCCTCAAGCCTTATGCATGCATCAATCTGCACATTTGGATGCTCTGCTCAAGCCATATGGCTAATGTGAGAAGATACAAGTACAGCTGACAGCAGGTACTGGAGAGCTCTCTCTCTCTCTCTCTTTCTTGATTTGATTTGATAAAGCTACACTCAGAAAACTAATGGTCTGAACTGAAAACGATGCGAGATGCCATGCCTCCGCATTTTAGGCCCAACCTCAGGAGCCACAACCGCGGGTCAGGCAATCAATTCTCCTTGATCCCTATCATGTCTCGCAGCGGCCTAGCACCACAGGTCAATGGTAAGCGCATAACGACCTCCTGCGAACTGGGAGGGGGCTTACCTGCGCCGTGTCCAAATCCATCTGCTCGTCCTCGTCATCGTCGTCCTTTTCTCGAGGATTAACTCCCTCGTCCCATGCACCAAGCCCCCATCCTCCCACACTCTGTCTCGCCTCCGGTGGATCTGGGCTCCGCAACGACTCTAACAGCCCCCGCTCGCGCTCCCGTGTGCCGAATCCCAAGTTCCCGCCAAGTCCGATACGAGGCGTCACTACATCATCCTCGAGGTCCGAGCCCGTCTCATCGAGATTCAGAGGGCCGGGGCGATGCCCGATGCGCCCGCGGCGGTCACGTGGGACGTTTCCAGAGAGGAAAGACAGAGTCCGGGTGGCGTGTGCCCTACGCTGGCCTGAGTGACGCGTTCCAGATATACCGGAGCGCACGACCATGAGAAGATGTTGCACGGTGAGTTCACTCTGCGATGGAGCAGGGGCAGGAGTTGTTAGTGAGGCGGCTGTTGGTTGCCTGCCCTGTGAGACGAGTACGAGAAGCCTATGCGGGGCGCAAGTCAGAGCGAATGTTCCGTTCATGCACCAAGGGGGAAGGAATCTCACATTTGTTGGAGGCGGGGATAGGTATGACTCTCGGACAAACCTTCCTGTTTAAGCATGTTAAGCCGTGCATTCAACACTGTAGCAATTGGCAAAATAATCTTGTCGCGGAAGGAGCGCAAAGCGACCGTCCGGACATCGATGTGGGAAGATGCCGAGAGTGGGTATGAAGGCAGTGACGATGTACCCTTCCCGTTTTGTCTTGTTGGCGAAGAGTTCCGATGCGTCTTAGGCGTGCGGTACAACGAGGATAAAACAGGATCAGTCTGGAGAGGGAGGAGTACCTACTTATGTCGTCAATAAATGTGTGGGAGGGAATAACACCACAATATGCGCACCCCTTCGACGTACGGAAGAACCTGGTCCCAGAAGAAGCCCCAAAGCTCAACAACCCGGCCAACTAGCTTGTCCTCCTCCACGCCGGCCAGCTTTCCGTTGAGGGTATCCATTCCTGAGCCAATAAGTTCTGAAGTCTCGCTCTCGAGCGTTGCGATAGCTCTAGCTGGGGAGTTGGATACAACACTTTGTATGTGACGCTTCACGAGTTGATTCAGATCCTCTCTGCGTCGACATGTACGTCATTACGGGGAATGTAAACTTACGAATGAAGTTACACGCACATCGGTATTCGGAGGGGCTCACCATTGAAGAGCGGTAACACTAATACGTGCAATGCACCCCATGGGTTGTCACCGGAGGCGGCAGCGACGAGACTGGGTGCAGGAATGGAGCTTGTAGGGACAAGTGTCGTCGATGACGTCCCCGTGTTAAGACTTGGCGCATAGTTGGGGAGGTAGGCGAGGTTACCGAGGCGATGCATTTCCCGGGAGACGAGCTTTGAGTCGTACGTGCGCACCTAAGATTGAGTGGGTGCATCAGAACATTGTCAGTCTTTAAGGTGCCAGAAAAAAACATAGGAGGGGGATCAGGCGGTGACAGTACGTAGGCATGCAGAATCCTATGATGGACGATTCTTGGGCGCAGCAGAGAATTTGATGGAGGTCTGAGCGCGAAATGATGACGACACTCATCGCAAACTATCGCAACACGGGCTGGGTGGATCTAATTGCATGTGGACAGAACAGATACGAATACAGAAAGAAAGGGACGAGAAACAAAAATAACTCTGTTGTTGAACGTGTCGCACCTTGGACGGAGATGAATGGACCTTGGATGATCCACCACCGCTCGTACTGGGTGCGATCGAAGGCGCAGGTGAACTGGCATTTTCGCGAAGTTGTGAGTCCCCCCGGGAGTGCTGACTATGGGAACGCGAGCCAGGTAAGAGTTGTACAGGGCCGCGCGCGAAAGGGCTGGTGCCAGAAGATAGCTTTTCGGTGAACATGGTGGCTAGACGTTTTTGCGGGGCAGGTGTGCCGTCTTCCGAAGGGATGCGCGATGAGGCGCGTGGCGTCTCTTCGGCGAAAGTGCCGTTGTGATCCAATAAATTGGTATTGGAGGACTGGGGTAATGGAGAAGACGGACGAGTGGGTGGGCGGGTATCGTGGGAGCGACGACTAGTGAGTTGGGCGCGATCTGGGACGAAGGAAAGTGCAGCCATTGAAGAGAATGGGCTCGCGGCCATGTCAAACGACAGTAACGGGTACGATGTACAAGACGACCCAGCGGCAGTTCATTTTGAAAATAAAATAACATAACATCGATCACTACCAACCGGCGGCGGTCAAGATGCCGCCATGTCGTTTACTGCCGCGACCACGACTCATATCTTTTAAAACACATTCTCGTTCTTTTACCGTTCTTGCTTTAGAGTCTTCCGCAGATGATACTTGTGCTGCCGTCGTTACTTCTTCAGGAAACATTCTTTCAAACGTCGTCTTGAAACAAAACCACATGTGAGCCCATACAACTGACATTTTGTTTACCCGACCTTCCTATCGACCCATTCTACTACAGACATGAAGGGTTCGGGGGTATACACCCTTACAGGGCAGTGCAAGCCCACCAACAAAATATGGCGCGTACACTGTCGCTTCAAGGTCGTCATTAGGGACTAAACCCAGAGGACAGCCTATTGCCGTCCGGAAAGCATTAAACGATGCTCGGATGAATGCAGCAGAGGTCGATGGAATTGCCTTCACGCGTGGACCAGGTGAGGACATTCTATCATCATTAGGGAAGGGATCTCTCGTCAAACATATACTTGCAGGTATGACCGGGTGTCTTGGTGTTGGTTCGAGCGCAGCCAAGACGCTTGCCGCTGCTTTGAACAAACCCTTAGTTGGCGTACATCACATGGTATGACCTCCCTTTCCCACCCTCACCCTTCTTTAAACTTGGGGTCAACTTGAAGCAAGCACATGCCCTTACACCAATCCTCACTTCCGCCCCAAATCCTCCAACGTTCCCGTTCCTGACACTACTAGTGTCCGGTGGACACACCCTCCTTCTACTTGCGACCTCTATCACTCAGTTCCGCATCCTGGCAACTACACCAGATGAGAGTATCGGGCGCGTGTTTGACAAAGTTTCCAGAATGCTCGCCCTCCCGTGGTCAGTCAAAGGTCCTGGAGCCTCACTGGAGGAATTTGTTGCCGCATCAACAGTTCAAGAGGATTTGGCGCTGCTGATGCCACGAACAATGCCAGGAATCCTTCGCTTTTCCTTCACTGGACTGCATTCCGCGGTGGAGCGCTTCGTGACTGCGAGAGGCGGCACTGAAGCCTTGGACATGTCAACTAGACATGCTCTCGCGAATGCGTTTCAGAAGGCTGCGGTTGGACAGCTTGAAGAGAAGGTCGCATTGGCGTTGGCCTGGTGCGAAAAACAGGGCATTGGCGTGAAGCACCTGGTGGTCAGCGGTGGCGTTGCGAGTAACTTGTACTTACGCGAGAGGTACGCGCACTGCCTCATTGAGATCCTAGGATGCGCCTATTTAAACGCCGGTTGTCTAGACTTGGGACGTCTTTGGTTAATGGGAGCAGCCATGATCCGATATTGCTAGTATTTCCGCCAGCCGAATTATGCACAGGTAAGTGAACTTTTCCTATCTATCTATCGTCTACATGTTCAGTTGATTGATTGGGGGGGGTGACTACAGACAACGCAGTGATGATAGCGTGGGCATCTATGCACCGCTTTTTGACCGGTAACACAGATGATTATTCAGTTCTAATTCGACCCAAGTGGAGTATTGATGATTTATCGACCAATTAGTGGGTGATGTACTCCGAGCTCCCGGTTGTGGATGATCCTATGAATCCTAATATCAGCGCGCTTTTACCGATCACCTACTCTAGTATAGTCTATTCAATTAATTACGCTACAATAATTATCATCCTCTCTATATGGGGGGATAGGATCCTTGTTGCCATGTAGCTGCATGTGAAAAGCGCGGAAGAGAGGGAGGGCGAAGGAGAAGGAGGAGGAATAAGAAGAATGATGATTATATGCGCCCTAGGACAAGACAGTGACAGTGACGTTACAATAAGCGCTCCGCTCCGATTGACAACGACAACGAGGAGACAACGAGGAGGCTATAAAGGTTCCGACGGGGTTAGTGAAAGGAATCACTTATCTCCCTCTTCCCTTCACTCTTCCACTCTCCCGCTCATCTCATCATGTATAATTATCCTCGCCCTGCTTGGGGTTACCAACCTACACCCGCTGAGTTGCCTCCACTTCCCTCCTTGTCCACCATCGCACTTCAAGATGTCGTCGAGGGTCAGCAGCGCGCCACAAATGGTCTCGTCTCTCTCTTATCTCAAGAACGTACCTCAAATGAGCGAAGTACACGGGACCACAAGCAACAGCTTGCCAACCTGACAGCTCTCTCTCAAAATTTCCTCACTTTTATGCCTGATGTTGAACAGAAATTCTCGGCGCTCGAGGGCTCGATCCGCAGCAATTGTCCCAACAACGACAACACCGAGTTGCAGAATCGTATCAAAGACATGGTCGAAGTCGTCGCCAACCTTGGACGCATCGCTGAGGGCTTTGCATGCTCCACTGGTCTCCGTCTTGTACCAGTATGTAGCACAGCTTCTCCTCTCCCTGCCTCTCCCCCCTCTCTGAACCTGAGAACAACGACCCTTAATGATGCGCCACGTTTCTCAGGGTCAAGCGCCTAGTCCTTGGGCTTGGGTCCCCACAAACCCACAGCCACTCCAACAGGATTGCACGTCCTTCAGTGCGACATTCCCACATGCGCCTCGTATGTTCCCCGCTGCCATACCCAACTCAACCCGGTCCAGCGTCTTCGCCCACAGCACCGGCCCTGCGCGTTCCGTCCATTGGCCCAGTGACCTCGATGCCCCTACCACATCTTGGTCCACGCCCTGGTCGTCGAACCCGTACTCAAGCACGGGGACAGGGCCTGGTCCCATGTACCACCCGCCCTGCCCTCCGATTCCCCACTTCTCTTACCCGGCGTCCGTTCAATCATCGGCACCCCCCTCTCCTTTGAGTAGTCGCTTGAGCCCCCGTCCTTCCCCCCTCCGCACGTACTATTCGGCTCTCGTACCCCCTCGCCCTCGGTCCCCATCATCGAACCCCCGCATGTACCACCCGCGGTAACATCCCCACAGCCTGCCCCGTCTGAGACGGAGTCTGTCGTTGGATCTATGCGCCGGACCCACCTCTCCACTATCACAGAATGTCGCACTCCCTCGTCAGGGGTCCTTACCATACCATCTTTTGGTCGCACCCCGCCGAGTGGGTCATCACCGTCCACGTCCTCGATCGATACATTTTCCACCCCTTCTGGCCTGATCGTGAACCCCCCTGTTCCTCGGCCGGAGTTGATCGTTCCTAACGGTCCAATACCACAAGCCTGGCATGGCACGATGTACCCGAGCGAGCCGTCGTCTAGCCCGTCATCGGATGATGGATTTTCTATCCCTTCACCTCCTCCCCGGGTCGAGATACCTCCCCCTCGCTCCGCCGAGACAGTGCGTTGGTCGTCACTCTTCCCATCCGCACCGGTGGTTGTCGAACGCCCTGCGCCTGAGGGTGGTTCTTCTTGTGTGACCAGGGTGTCTTCACTTGTTGAGAGTAATTCAAGCCCCATGTCGAGCCCCGGGAGATCGGTCATTAGTTACGTTGACTCCCCAAGTGCGTTTGATGTAGGGATACAGGTTTCTTTTTGCTGACATACCGCTTCGTACAGAATCCAGCTCACTGTCCGAGCCCATGACTCCCCCTTCACGCGCGAACCACCCTAGTAAACTGATTACCGATACAGTGGATGCCCCCAAGAAATCTGACGAATCCGCACAATCCCAAAATGCCTCTACTGTGGTTGCATCTGCTTTAAACACACCTTGAACTCTACGCTTCCCCGTAAACCCCTCGCCATACAGCTCGTATCGTTCTTCTTTGAATCTGTCCAGCGTATCTTCAAGGTGCCCGCTTCTGTCGACCTCTCTTACAATGGTTTCGAGGTGTCCTTCTCGACAACCTCTATCCCATGGGATGACGCCTCTTCGGACATGTTGGCTAACAATGATGGAGAGCACGACCACACTTTCGAGATCATGCCGGCCCCGTCTAATGCCGCGCTGCATCGATATATTAGAGACCTTGCACGTGTCCGCATCGACCTTGGTGCGATGCATGCCAACGCGGATGAGAAGGCTGTAGCACTGTTGGAGCTGCGCGTTAAGGCGGAGCAGGAAGCCACGCAGAACTGGATGAAGCGAGTATGCGTCGCTGCGGGCGCGCTAAGTATCGGGGATCCCGCGTTCAGCCCAAGGAAGTGAACGGAGATGGATGGTTTGGTGACTGGGGTATGGCGGTTTCTTGTGTACGAATAGATAATCCTCTCTCTGTCTGTGAAGTGAAAGAAAAAAAAAGAAAAGGACGATATAAGAGACATTTTTTTATGGGATATTTTGCTTCAACCAACTGCTAGCTAGAGGCTCTCAAGGATTGAGTGCGCTGCTGAACGAGAACGCTGAGAATGAGGACGACGGTCTAACGCCTTAAATTCGGATCATAGGCTGGCATCTTTCTATTGGGTTAAATACGACTTTTCTTTAACTCGTGAACATATGACCGTCAGTCCCAACTCGCTTCTGAGCTGGCGACAACGTCTAACTCTGAGCGTTGAGCGTGTGACAAATACCTCCGACCTCTGCTTCATAGCACGTTTCAAAAGAACGTCAGCTCTGTACACAATTTAACGAGTTCTAGGGGCAGTGGGCGGGCGACGTCTCCACATCTGGTACAACACCATCCAGTTCATGAGAACGCTGGCCTTGCAACTTTAAAACCCTCATCTGCCTGCCTTACCTGCCTTGCCACGTTGCCTTTCACCCTGCTCTCCATTAGTCCATCACCTTCAAGTTATTACTGCTGTCACTAACCATCGCATCGGTGAGCAGTACGTCGTGATCTATACCCGGAGACGCGGTCAAGATGACAACCACCGACGGTGACATCGTGGAGACCCATTGACAAATTTTGACAACCCCTCGCAAATAGCACATTTCTTCTTCTCTGCATTATGGATGGTTTACACACAGCATTCTGGGTAGTGATATTGCTGATGTTGCATATTATGGTAGTTCTTGTGTCTGTTTTTGGCCTCAAGGCTGATGGTGTCCATGGCCAGACACCCCCCAACTTTGCTCTGAAGACAAGACAAGACAACGGATGTCGACCTAAACGCCTTGCCAGTGACTCTACGGTGCACGGCACATCTCTTCAGGACTGGGCTTGTTAAAACTCCCTCCATACAGGCTCTGCAGTGCGTATTGTTGCTAGTGGCGACTGACCTCCCACTATTATGTTTTGATGGATGCCATCTATGTATGTAGCAGCACTCTTCAATTTCGGCAACTGAAAAGGCCAAGGACATCCTTATGAAGAGTATCTATCCTGACGGGTTTTGAGACAGCAGATCAAGAAGCAGAGATGAGGAAGATAAAGGATGAGCAAGGGAGTCATGCGGGGAAAAGGTAGAGGCGGGCTGAAGAACGGGACGCACGACACGACACGACACGACTTTCTAAAGCATGCTGCGGTGAAGGTCCAGCTGAAGCCGACCTTTTGAAGTGTTCTTGTTTCTTCTGCCATACGTCACTGTGTCACCAGAAGAGCAGCTCCTTAGCTAGATTAATTCTAGTTAATGGAACCAAGACAAAGACTGCCATCAGGGCGCAGCGGTACATGAAATGAACCAAGCTTCAAAGATCCTTCAACCACTTAGCGATCGCCTGGAGCGTATCGTGCGTTCCGGCTCGGCCCATCGGAACACAATATAGTCATGAACAGCATCCGGCGCCTCATAATATGTCACCTTCTCACCCAAGCTGTCCTTCATGCGCTCCACCAGTACGCCAATCTCGTCAATGAGGAGTTCGGCACCGCCTGCGACAATAAAGGTATGTGGGAAGCCCTCGAAGGAGACGGGAGGCATGCGCGGATCGTTGCTTCCGGGTGAGATATAGGGATCCAGAGGATCGTGCGGGCCAAGGAAAGCGCGGCGTGCGTAGTCGCCAGCCTCGGGTAGTCCCAAATAGTCTGCGGATGAATTCGCTGCCGCGCGCGAGCCTGGCTCTGGGGACTTGATAGTGAGGTCCACCCAGGGAGAAAGGAGGAGTAACGCGCCCGGTGGTGCGGGGAGGCCCGCGACGGAGCCGGCATTTTCGACGAGATAGCGCGTCAAGGCGAGCGCGAGGTTCCCCCCCGCAGAATCACCTTCGATGACAATATCCTGAGGCGCAAATCCAACTGTTTCTACGAGGTAGGTATATCCCGCGAGGGCATCCAGTAAAGCTGCGGGGAAAGCATGGGCCGGTGTATCCTCCGGCGCGGCGCGCGATAGGCGGTACTCTGCCGCGAAGATGCGCTGCACGTCTGTGCAATTCTCTAACAGGCCGTGCAAAATCCGGGCGATCAAATCTTTCGGGCTTGCGGAGTATCGAGTGTATCCGCCGCCGTGCAATGAGTAGATGACCTTCTCTCCGGGACGCGGGGGAGCTCCAATGGGGGTGTCTACACCTTGTTTGTCGAACCAATATCCTGGAATGCTCGCTGGGACGACATTAACTTTTGCAGCCCATGCTCGAAGTTTGTTGTTTAGTAGATCGGGGATGGGGTCTAGCCAGACATGCTTGATGTCAGGACCTTGGGTGACCGTAGTGTGATCTGCGATGAATTTTATGCCATCGACCCTGAAATACTGATAAGCGACAGTTTGGCAAAATAAGCGATCTTACTTTGTCGTTATTTTAGAGATCCGCTTCACTAACTCGACGAAAACGGCCTTCCTCAGTGACCAGGAGCGTCTCGCTCTGAGTGGCCTAAGAGAATTCCGCACAACCCAGTAGGGAAGGCGGAAGGTGATCAGTGCAGTGAACTCATAAAGTAGATAAAACCCTCGAAGCGGCTGATTGCGATATTGGTGAACCATTGATAGGACTTGCGCTCACTGTAGTGAGAAGAAGAGACGGTGGGTAGAACCCACTAGAGGGAATTTTGTCTAATCGTCGGTCCTTTAAACATGTCACTTTTAGTACCTGATACTTATACTTGATCAATTGCAACCGCGTGATGCCATCGATGCGCGAAAACGCATATCCGTCTTGCGGCCGCGGAGTATTATGATAAAGGTTGTCGGATTCCGTTCAAAGTCATTTGCCACCAAACTCGCGTGAAGAAAACCTGATCCTGGGGGCACAAGCACATGCATGCGGTCCCACTGCTAAGTCGTACGGTTTAGAAGTCTCATTCCTGCAAAGACGTCACATCGTCACCCCGTTAGCCATGGAACTCAGAGACGGGCACACACAGGTGCTCTTTGCATTTTGTAGGAATAGATTCGCAAACATAGGTGAACTTCGCCCCGGAGAAGTACTTTCTAATCCGGTTCCGCGGATATGGAATAAGGAGTTTTTTTTGATCTGAAACAAAATCAAGCGTTGGCAGGTAATTATTACAATTCAAGTTTATGACTTTGCGAGTCTCCTTTGGTGTTGGTGATCATAAGGCGTTCCTATAGGAGCCGTGACTTTGCTACGACTGCGAGTTCTACAACGTGCTACGCCGTGCACTTTGAACGAGCCAGAGCCACTTCAAGCCCTTTTTTAAATAAAATGGGTTCAAGTTTTGGGTTTTGGGTTTTGGGTTTTCTCTTTCACATGTCTATTGAGGTGCAAGAAACGTCGGCACGGGCTGCTTTGTGGGGGACTTCTTCGGCAGATACACAAGAAACTCCAGGTAACGCCGCAACTTCAAGGTCACCCAACAATGACTTCGGCAGACTTTCAAATAAACAGAAAAGCACAAGGCGGATAAAGCGCAGTCGGCCGCTGACCCCGAAAGTCTCCTGAGAGGGGAATGTACAACCGTCGTAAGGACTTCTCGAAGGAGGTTTAGCGTATGTTTAGGGTCGTAGGAGAGACCTGTTGCATAACTGCAGAGCTGTGCTCTAGGTATTAGGGTCACATCCATATCTTATCCTACCTTCTGGGCAAATAAGACACAATATAAGTTCAGTGAACTTTGCTCGCTTCGACACATAGCAGGTCCCAGCATTGCATTATGCGATGTTCCTACGGCTCTCCGAACAACCATATCAACTTATCAACAGCTCGGGGCCCATCTGACAGGTGATGAGAAAGATCACGGTGCGAATTCGTACGACTATGCCTTCCTTTTAGGAAGCCTGTCTTGAACAAACACTTTTTCTCTGTTTCTCGCTTATTTGTAGAGCAGCCATAAGCTCGTCACCAGAATCCCAGATAGAAATGGCAATAGCAATCCCAGGAGGCGGAAACGTAGAAAGGCGAGGCTCGCGACAATGAGAGTGTGCGGAGTGTTCAGTTATGTGGACCCATGAGAGTGACGAGAGTATGGAGAGGAGACGTAGCACCCACTGGGAAGCAATACGATTTTCCTCTCCTCTGTAATCAGTTACTATAAATTCAATGCGTGTGCGTCACGCGTCTGGCACCACGGGAGATTTTCTACTTTTTGTCTAGTTTTTAAGTCTTGCTTTGACCTCCGAACCAGCACGTTTTACCAAATAACATGTACCGGACTCCTCATACTGATGTACCGCCTTCTAATATCCAGATCCAGACCCTCTTCGCGAATGCCTTGAAAGAGTACGCCAAACAGACGGGAGATGATCTTGCCACACATCCACTCTTCAGCAAGATCAAAAGTTGCAATTCTGTAGAGTCTATCACAACTGTACTTCGAGAGCAAGCAGACGTCTTCCATAAATTCAGACAAGGGAATCAGAGAGTGATGCAGTGGATTGAGCCAACGATTAATGTAGTGGATGTACTTTCTAAGACGCTCGGCAGCGTTGCTTCCCTCGTAAGCCGAAGTGCCTTGATTCGTTCCATGGTATGCTTTAATACTTAGGGCACAGGCATTCCCACCTGCAAGTGTCATTTTCGCTGGAATTGGGATCCTTGTCGCTGTGTGTATTATCACCTTTGCTTCCCTAGGGATACTCTTTGTGATGCATGATCCCTTCAGGCGGCTCAGGAGGTCAATGCGAGCTACGACATCCTTGACGACCTCTTTGAATCTATAGATTGTTTCCTCACACGTCTCAAGATTTACTCTGAGATACCATCCACTCCTACAATAGCCGAAATCGTGGCGAAAATACTTGTCGAATTACTCTCTTTACTTGCTCTTGCCACAAAGCAGGTCAAACAGGGTCAATTGAGTGAGTGCATCTTTAACTATAAATCACTGTTGTCTCAATATTCCTCCGTACACAGAAAAGCTTGCAAAGAAAATATTTGGAGAAAGAGATATTGGATCTGTATTGCAGAGGTTGGACAGACTCACTCAGGAAGAGGCTCGGATGGCTGTCGCCCAAACTCTCGAGGTTGTCCATGGTCTAGTGAACAATATGAAAGAGGTTATGGAAGGTATGTAGTGATCGCTTGGCTGGTCGCTGCTCGTCCACATGTTGAGGGTTTCTTTTTCTATGGTTTAGATGGGAGGGCATCAACGGACAATATCAGGCAGGCACTTGGTGCGTTTCGCCCAAAAGCCTCACATTCAATTCACGTATCTAACTGAGCGCAAGTGGTTATGCAAGAAATTGCCAGCGACATGAACAGATCGAAACGTTTGTTTCGTGACGGTTCCATCTCTGGCTGTGGAATCTGAAATTATATGTCAGGTGAACAGTTACAGGAGGCGGTCCGAAAGTGGCTGTCCCCTCCTGATCCATCCAAAATCACAACATCGCGTGTAAAGCTTTCCACAAAGGAACTGCAACATGGTTCATTGAAGGGAAAATTTACAACGATTGGAAAACGACAGGTTCTCTGTTATGGATCCATGGAAAACGTAAGTCTTCCACTCTCCACGTCCTGACTGATACTAACTGTCTCTTTGATCTGTAGCGGGCTCCGGGAAGAGTATCCTTTGGTATATCATATCCTCCATCTTCGTACATTGGCCCACTTACATCGTCGACTCTTCAGTTCCACAATCATTCAAAATATCAAACTTGCACTCAACGCAGGATTAGCCCTCATGGCATACTTTTACTTTGACTTCAGGGATACCACGAAGCAGGATGTCCGGGGACTGCTCACTTCTCTCCTCATCCAATTCTCTTCCCGGTCAGATGCTTGTTCTTCTGTTCTTTCTACCTTATACGCCGCGCATAACCCCGGTTCGGAGGAGCCAAGCGATGACACACTTTCACAGTGTTTGAAGGACATGCTTGCGATCTCAGGGCACAGCCCGACATACATCATCATCGACGCGCTAGACGAATGTCCCAATACCTCTGGTATGCCATCTCCGCGTGATCAGGTCCTAAGCCTTATAGAAGAGCTCGTCAATCTGCGTCAATTAAACCTGTATCTATGTGTCACCAGTCGGCCCGAGTCGGACATCCGAGGCGTTCTCGAAACTCTGACGTCTCTCCGCGTATCGCTTCATGAGGAAAATGGACAAACGCAGGATATCGTCGATTACATTAATTCTGTCGTTCCGTCAGACCCGAAGATGCGAAGGTGGAGAGCAGAAGATAAACAGCTAGTAATTGATACCCTATCGCAAGGTGCTGACGGGATGTAAGCCATCGCTCTTACCGTATTCGATATTATTTATTAATGCGGTCGTACAGGTTTCGGTGGGTGTTCTGTCAGTTCGAACGGCTTCGCCACTGCCTCCCGGCAAGCATCCGGCGTGTATTAGGTGAATTACCGAGTACTTTAGATGGAACGTACGAGCGCGTGCTTCAGGACATTCACGAAGATAATTGGGAGTATGCCCGTCGCCTTTTTCAATGCCTCATAGTGGCCAGTCGCCCACTTCGCGTCGAGGAACTCGCAGAGGTCCTTGCCATCCACTTTGACCCTGACGAAGGAAAAATTCCGAATCTGGAGGCCGACTGGCGCCCAGAGGATGGAGAAGAAGCTGTGATGTCCACGTGCTCTAGCTTAATCACCGTTGTCAGTAGCCGAGATTCCCGGGTTGTTCAATTCTCCCACTTTTCGGTCAAGGAGTTCTTGACGTCGTCGCGCCTTATAACCAAGGAGGGGATATCACGCTTCCACATTTTATTAAAGCCAGCTCATACATTTCTCGTCAAAGCCTGTCTTGGCGTTTTACTCCAATTTGGCAATGTCGACAGGAAGAGCATAAAGAACTTCCCACTTGCTCACTACGCCGCTAAGCACTGGTTCGAACATGCCAAATCCGAAAACGTGTCATCACAGATACGAAATGGCATGGAAGATCTATTTGACCCAAAAAAACAATATTTTCGTACTTGGATTTGGCTGTATAACATGGAACATCCATTGGGACGGTCAATGGGGACAAAATACCCATTACAGCCCACGGTAACCCCGCTGCTGTACGCCGCAATAGGTGGATTCCGCGACATAGTAGAATGGCTTGTTACCTTCCACTCACAAGATGTCAACGCCAAGGGCCACCACTCAAAGACCCCGTTGCATCATGTGTCGTACAGAGGGCATCTAGAGGTTGCGCATTTTCTCCTTGAACATGGTGTCGATGTCAATGCCCGGGATAGTAACCTCTGGATTCCACTGCGTCACGCAGTGAATGGAGGACATCTAGAGATCGTACGGCTACTTCTCAGGAATGGAGCCGAGGTAAACTCTCACGATCTATATGGTGCGACTCCGCTGCATCGGGTATCATGGAAAGAAAATCTGGACATTGCCAGGTTGTTATTAAAGCATGGGGCAGAAGTAAACGCTCGGGACAACAAGGGATTGGCCCCACTGGGTCATGCATCGAATGGAGGATATCTGGATATGGTACAGCTGTTGCTCGACAATGGCGCGGATGTGAATATTACGGACAATGGCAAGTGGACTCCGCTACACAAGGCTACAGAACGAGGTCACTTTGAAATTGCTCAGTTGCTACTTAAGCACGGTGCGGAAGTGGATCCCTGGCATAGGGGTAGTTGGACCCCGTTACATCAGGCATCGGTGAACGGACGCCTACGGATTGTACAATTGCTACTTAATCATGGTGCGGACGTGAATTCGCAGAGCAGCCGAGGCTGGACTCCGTTGTATCGGGCATCATATGGAGGACACTTAGAGGTTGTCCAACTACTCCTCAAGTATGGCGCGGACCCCAATGCCATCGATACAGGTGGAAAGACTGCATTGGACATGGTGGAGGGTGATAAACATCCTGAGATTGTGAAACTACTCTCGCAGCGCGGACATGGAATGTAGTAAGCGCGGCACAAACTTTGGGGTTCCTGATCTACTCCATATTCTCTCTCCCTCATCGCTACATTGCATTCTTTTGTTCATGTTACATTAAATCTGGCGGACCCATGGGAGGGGTGCGGGGGGCTCGTGCTTCAACAAAAGGTGATTTGCATTACCCAATGATGTAGATGCTGTAGAGGATTTTTAAGAAACTGAAACTAGAACCACCACACATATATACATACACAACACAGACTGCTAACAATCAGACTATTTAATTACTGCCTGGAAACAAAAAAAAAAAAAGTTGAAACCCTGTGCCAGCGATATTGTCTTAAAGAGCTAGCCTCGACCACGAATGCAGGAAAGACCTTGAGCAAAGATCACCAAGAAGAAGCAAAAAAGAGACATTGCCGCAAACAGTAGATCACGATTAAAGATTACACTGGATGCTCATTGGGCAAGTACCGGTGAGAACGTGTCGGTATGAGTCCGTAAATACAGGCGTATTATAGAAAATTTATCAAGACTCCCTAGATGACTCGCCCACACAAGTCAGGCGCTTCAATCGACATCGACTTCAGTTCAAATAGATGGGCTAGCACCAGAAATCGCCATTATCATCAACACGGACTCATAAACTACGCCTCGCAACGCGGAGGCGCTTGTTAGAATTTCGCCAGAAACATGGATGATACGGCGGATGCAAGATGAGAGGGGTAGTCACACGTTAAAAGTGACATGTACTTCATACTGAAGCGGCGAAACGAGGAGATAAATCATCTTAACACCACAGTCCAGGCTGGGGGAATTCATTACGTTACGTCTGTACGAGCCACCAAGTTAGATCGACAGATCAACTTTTAATTTATTTTCGTTTCCGAGGTGTATTTTTGGTAAGTCGCCAGTTTACAAGATTCGGTCTGTTCAATAGCCAGGTAGCCAAGTAAATGTCATGTCTCGTAGAATCTCTATGCAAACACGACAGAAGAGATGGGACACGACGATTACGTTGGTGGATAGACTGTTATTAATTTTTAATTATTTTTTTTTAGTGAACAAGTAAAACTCTAACCTTGCGGATCTCATCGCGCGTCCTCATTCTTCCAGCGGCAACAATTTTCAACCGTCAAAACGATGGTTTTCTTTTTCTCCAACGCCAACAACATAATCAATGACGAGACACATCTAGAGCTGCGCGACCAGAGTCCGGAGGCAAAAAAGGGAAAAAGGAAAAGGACCAAAGGACATTGCCGCTTGCACATGACTGAGGGCTACACGTGCTATCGAGGTAATGACGACGTCATACACTCTTCCTTGCCCGAACACACACCCCACCAACCCAACCCAATCCAACTAACCTTTCACACCTCCTTCCACCATTAGGAGAACTTTTTTTCCCCTTCATCTCGTCAATAATCAGAAAACACGAAAATTCCAAGTTCATGTATCACCGCATCGCACTCAGGTCTCGCATTCCCCGCGTGACCATCACAGCTGTACAAAAGGGTCATGCCCGCACACTCACCACAGTCGACTCGCGCCCGGCGACTGACCAGCCGGGGAGGCCGCGCCCTAAGATGATGGGTATAGAAAAGGAGACGCTCTACATCGCGGGAGGCCTGGCTGCGATAGGGGCTATCTGGTACTACTACGCGACAGTAGAGAATGCGCGCATCGAAAAGCGGCGAGAGGGTCGCTCAGCAAATGAGAGTGCTGAAGGAGGCCGAGCGCAGGCTATTGGGGACGCGAGTCGCCCGGTAAAGGATCGTGCTAAGGAGGCGTTGAAGAGCGCGCAGTAGACGTGAAGTCAGTCTATCAGTATGTTGTTGTTGGGGCGGAGGATAGGCCAAAGGGTACAAAAAGCACGAAAGCGTGTACGTCGAAACCGAGATAGGAGCAACGACCCATGCTGGGTCCATAGTGTACGACAAGAGAGAGAGAAAACCTGCTGCTGATTTGGAAAAAAAAAACCTTAATACATTATGTCGCCTTGTCGCCTAAAGCCAGTGGCTACACATATCTCCAGGAGTTGGCAGCTCCACAAAAGTTGGTGCGGTGCAGAACTGGAATGAAATTGCGTCGTAAATGTGTCAGGCCTGTGCCAAGGCTTCATTGGGACGGGGTAGAGCCTGTATCACTTCAGTAGGCAGCAGTTAATTGTCCAGAGAAAAAGGCAGGAGCGATGAGGGAACAGCAGTAGTTGAGTCTGGGAAAAGTCACAATCCAAACCCATCTGAATTGCTGAGCGGATTGAGCGCCCTGTCACCAGACAGAGAGCACCAGAGGAAGTGAATCATCATAAGGTCTCTCAGTCCCCGAACACAATCCGCCACCACAGAACAACGTTATTCCTGGCTCTTGATGAATTCAAATTCGAGTAATGATAACGAACAAGAACAAGAGAAGGAGCACAGCACAGTACAACACAACACAGAACAGCACAGCCGCGGACGCCGTAATGGGTGAACCCGTTATCGGTGGATGTGCGTCGCAAGGCAGAAAAGCAGAAAAGCAGAAAGCAGCAAAGCAGAAATGACCGCGTTCGCGGAAACGCGCAAACAACAAACAAATAAGTTGTTGTTTTCTAACCTTCTTTGAGAGTTTCACATTCAACTCACCGATTCTATCTTACTAGTGGCCAACCAACGTGAACGACAACAACACTGACGTGGCCATCATACATTGCACATGGCTGATATTGGTTGACAAAAGGGACCCAAGTGCAGCTAGCTGTACCTGACAATTTGTTGGAACCACCGAACCACCGCTTGTACGGGCTTTCTGTTTGTGTTATCGCTATCGCTTCATTGAAGTACAAGTTAACTTCCTCGCTTTATTCTTTCTGTATATTTACCAATACGCAGACTATACATGCATGATTGTCTGTGATCCAGAAACTTTCATCTTCATCCAATCCAAGCATGCCCCTCAATCGTGACTCGTCTTTCAATTCAGGGCTCTATTATCAGTGCGAATGGATATGGATATCTTTACCTGGGACCACAGGCCCAAGCTACTGACTCAGTATTCACATCCTTATGCATTCAAAATTAAAAAAAATTAAAAAAGGTCACCGCGTTCAACAAACCAGCCAGTCATTCATCATCCCTTCTCTTTTCTAGAAATTTCCCTACCTCCTACCTCCTACCCTCGCCCGCGCCCAGCCCCCCAGCCTAAATCCCGAGCCATGGTTCCAGGAATATTCCGTCTTCGGACGGCTTGTTGTACACTAGTCATCCCCATCCGTCTCGCGATCTGTCTTCCTCTGCTCATCTGTGTACTCGACGCCTACAGCCCCCCTGCTGCTCTCATCCCACAAGGGGGGATCCTCCCACCCATGATCAACAACAGCAAACCCACCGAAACCGCGAGTTCTAACCTACCAGAAGACGTTCATGATGTAGCCGTGTACGAGTACATCGCTCTTCGCCCCCTTCCCCCCCCCCTCACCACCCCACATGTACATACACATACACGAACGCACCCTACCATGGGCTGCGCACTCACATTGTCGTTCGTGATTACCGCCGCAGTATTGAGTATTATCAGTATGCTTACCCTCTGGTGGATTGGCGATCCCGCGGTTGAAGAGGATGATGATGCAACGCTCGTGGAAGGCGAGCGTGCGCGAGGTCTATACCTATCATCGCTATTTCTAGGTATTGCAACGCGATTGTTATTGGCCGGACTTGGGACGACGGCTATGGCGTCCGTCATTAGTGAACGCTCTGTCATCAAATTGGGGTCGTTTATCGCAGTCGAGGTGCTGGGATGGCTCTTGGTGTGAGTCGCACCCCAACTACTATCCCTTTGTCTCTAATGCCACCCTTCCCTTCCCTCACAGCGCAGTGATGTGTTTCGGTGTTTTTTATCGTATACATCGCCTCCTAAATGGTTCTGGAGCTGCTCTAAAAGGCAGAAGAAAAGAAGTCATAGGAAAGCGTGAGGGGACCGTGGAGAATATGACTAGCTAGCAAGATTTCGCGGATTCGGATTAATGAGCAATGAGGCACACAATCTTGATGGATGTCCCCTAGGCTAGGCTAGTAATCTCATTGGTGCCGGCAGCCCTTGCGTCACCTTCCGGCTATTAAGTTTGGAACACCCCTGTTTGGAAACTACCGAAAGGAATTCGAACGAAAAAAAAAGTGCGTGGATTTCTATTAAAGAAAAAAACAAACAAACAAATGACGTCGTTTTTTCTTTTTCTGTTCTAATATAGTAAAATGAATCGAATGGTTTGTTTGGAAGCGGGGAGGGGAGAAGGAGGGGGAGGGGGAAAGCCTCAGGCAGCGCTCAAGACAGATCCCGCGACGCTGACAGCGTCCCGCCAACCAACCGTAGCCCACGGTTCGCGTGATCCTTCCTCCTCCTGCATACCCACATGTTTCCAAAACGCCCTAGCGCCTCCATCTGTACGCACCACATCCGCAAAAACTCGAGTTCCTGTTCGCGGCGTCACGAGCGCGCTAGGAACTTGAGGCGCTGTCGCAGCCAGGGAGCGTAAAGTAGTAGTGGCAGTATGTAACAAACGAGTAGCGAGACCGTGACGACGGTAGGCGGGGAGTACGCCTAGGGCAAGTACGTGTACTTCGACGGGGGAGGAGGAGCATCCGAACGTGAGGTGGTTAAGTCTGAGGTGATCACGTGTAAAGTTGCTGCGATACAGGCCACGGGTTTGTCTGATGTTGGGGTGGTAACGACTAGACAGAGATGCGTCGGGTGCGTGAGGAGTTGATGAAAGATCGTCGGGCGCAATGCGGGGGAGGACGGAGCTAGCTCTGCCTGAAGGTGGTAGTTTTAAATTTGCGTGTTTTTAGTTTTTTTCTTGCAAAGGAGAGAAATTTATAGGTGGTTGCTAGAAACTTACATGTAGTGCCCGGACGTTTTGGATGTCCGCAGAGGTGAGGGGTCGGACGGTGAATTGCTCAGAAACAGATGTGTTCTCCATGTTAATCAATGGGGGTGTTGTCGTCGAGCAATAGGGTTTATATGAAGTACTCAGAGGAGGGGAATAAGAGATGTATAACTGTTTTGTCATCTCGCGGAAATAAGTGTTGTTTTTATGTGCGAGCAGAGTGTGAGCGCAGGTGCGCCTTTTCCGTGATCGGCGGAAACTTCCTAACCGTAGTACCCACCAAACTCCTTGTCCGTTTCGCTAAACGCAATGGACAAGGAGACGGGGTTGAGGAAACGTTTCACTTGTTGTTGGTTTTGCTGACGAAGGAGGCGGAGCCTAGGGGGTTGATAATGCTGCCACTTCTGCACACGCGTCAAGTTCAAATTGAGCATGAAAGATATGCCTACGTCCAAGGGTCAAAGTTGTAGGCACTCGAGCAACGCTTTCATGTAAAGGGGGTAAAGTGGTGACGTCATGTGTTTCGTGTGTGTAGAGCTAGGCTGCCTGTCATGACATGACATGACCATGAGCGTTTCACGAAACAAGCAGTTGACAGTTGACCCTAGTTCATCCGGGTACTGTAAGTTTACAATTACTCTCCCCGTGAGTCGCGAAAAGTCTCTCTACAATTAGACACAAATGGCGGAAATGCCCGCGCAGCGCCACCGATAATAATAATAATAAAAAACAAGATGAGTCCTCACTCCTCTCTTCTCCCCTTCATCCTCCATCAAGTCTAAGGAACGCTGAAACACAGCCCCCCAAAAGAGGTTCCCCGATCGGTCTTTATGTGCCTCCTCGGTTTTCTTCTTAAGCCCTGGGCTAGAATTGACGTTTCCGGAGAAAGTCGGAAAGAGGGATGAAGGGGCGCGAGGCGGGGCGACTTTACCCCTCCCCCCCCCCCTTCCCCCCTGTGCGCCGCCAAAACATCGGAAAAATGTGTGAGTGGGGAGTGCCCTTTTGTGCCGCTGTGCCTTCAAACAATCGGTCATCAATGAGACATCGATGAGAAATGAGATGAGAAACGAATGAGGCTGACTCACTCACGTGAATGCCTCACGTGAATGCGGAACGGGATAGGAGTGAGCGCTGTTCCGTACCCTCCGAAGTCACAAATTGCGTCCCGTCCCCCGTGTCCAATAACAAACGTACGTCAGCAGGATGAACGACTTTTTTTCTTTTTTTCACAGCACTTGACAACCGACAAACGATTCGATGGAAAAGAAAGGATCCCTATTTCCTTAAAGCCTATACAACCCTAGTCTAACATAAAGCCTGGAATTCGAATAGGCCAGCTCCTGACACGGGTGACGACGGCTTTTTCTTTTCTTGAAACTTTTCTTCAAGTTTTTTTAAGCCTGGGATAAATTAATCCGTCGCACGCTCCCTCGGGTAAAAGTTCGAGGTTGAGACAAGAATGAGATCAGCCGGATAATTCGTTCCCTCGGGGATGACGTTGGAAGGTTGGACATAGACGTTACAGCCTAGATTGAACAAGGGGACGAGACCTCCGTTTTGGATTAGATGGGATTTGGATTGGATTCTAAAGCAGCGAAAAGAAAAGTGTGTGGCGCATGGATTGGTGGTTGTGGTTGGGCTTTGAGCGGATCGGATCGGATGGATGACACAGATTTTTTGGAAAGAAAAAGGGGGGCCCTTTCATTGTCTTGTCTTGTCTTGTCTTGCGACCTCGTCCTCGTACAAGTTTGACGTTTATGTGAGATGTAAGATGATGTGTAGCACAGGATTGGTAGGCTGGCCGTAGCGAAGCCGGAGATCTCGAGTTTTGACGACCCCTCCCCTTCCTATCCTATCCCCTCTCCTCCGAGTTTCAAGCTCGCTAAAGACGTGGCAGACCACAAAAAAAAAAAAATTCCGAAAATAGGTGTGAGAGATTTTCGCCATGCTAGGCATGACCATGTATACGACATGCGGGTGCAGTGCTGGCAAAGAAAGGCTCAGACAGGTCAAACGGACGCCTGCACGCCTTGGTGGTTGTGGTTCAGCAAGCAACCCTCACCTCTCAACTAACCCCTTCCTCACTTTCCTACCACTTCCCTTTCTCTAAGGTTTTTACTGTTCGGTGTCCCGCTCCTCCGCTATCTGATCAAGCCGACGCACGCCCGAGAAAAACCGAGAGACCGAGAGAGCGGGAAAGCGGAAAACGTGATTTTGATAATCATTTTTATTTTATTTTATTTTTTTGGGTTGGTTGTGGGTTGTGTGTGGTATGACAGATCTGGAAACTATATGGAGCGACTGCTCCATATAAGACGACCACTCATCCATCGACTGGTTTCACTCTCACATTCACATATTATAATCAACTCACACTCTTACTCCTCCTACGCTACCCTACACAGAAGAAAATCTTCATCCTTGATCTCTTTACCAGTGAGTCACAATCCCGGCTTCCCCCCCCCCCCCCCCACTTTGACACTTTTGTCATGTGCTTGTGGTGCTTGTTGCCGAGCGCCTTATGCGGATCATGGGCAGCCTTTGGGCAGTGCAGTGCCTTGGCCTTATTATTTTTTATTTAAATTCCATCCAAATTATTTCCCCGCATTCCATCCCATCCCATCCCATCCCATATCCTTCACTCACTCACTCACTCACTCATTCACTCACTTCATTTTCTATATCTACAACCCACTAGCTTTCATCCGTCACCACCATGCCGACTCATACTCTGACACCCTACGTGACCCCTCACATTCACCACAAGCATTACGCACAAGAGCACGACAATGAGAACTTCTCCCACCGTACGTCTTTTTTTTTTTTGACCAATCGCCAGACTGCCAATCCTGATCAACCCCTTTTTTTTTTTCTCACAGTCATCGGTCGTGACCTGGAGTACTTCTCCCAGGCCGGCTTCGATATGGAGAAGATCACTTTGAAGCGCAACGCCCCTACAGCCTTGCTCTACGAAGATGCTGTCCGAAACGAGGGCGCCATCATCTCCTCCACTGGTGCTCTTATCAACTTTTCTGGCAAAAAGACAGGTCGCTCGCCCAAGGACAAGCGCATTGTCTTTGAAGAGACCAGCAAAGATGACATCTGGTGGGGCAGTGTAAACATTAAGATGGATGAACGTACGTCATATCGATGTTTTTTTAATGCGTGTCGGCATAACCTTCTTTTATTAGACACATTCGAAATCAATCGTGAACGTGCCATCGATTATTTGAACACGCGCGATAATGTATACGTTTTCGATGGCTTTGCAGGGGTATGTTTCCATGACCATGACCATGATCATGAAATGACTTTGACTTTGCCTTTGTGTACCAGTGGGATCCTAAATATCGCATCAAGGTCCGCGTGATCTGCGCAAGAGCGTATCACGCCCTTTTCATGGTACGTCATTAATTTGGTTAACTGTCACTTGCCCTTTATGGACATTTGTTCTAGAACAACATGTTGATCCGCCCAACCGAAGAGGAATTGGCAAACTTTGGCGAACCCGACTTTATCATCTACAATGCTGGCCAGTTCCCTGCTAACCGATTCACTAAGGGCATGAGCAGCACAACTTCAGTCGAGATTAATTTTAAGCGCATGGAGATGGTCATCCTCGGTACGGAATATGCGGGTGAGATGAAGAAAGGTGTCTTTTCCGTTATGGTTAGTGCCTTCGCTTCGTTATTTAATTTCATCTTTCCCCGCTGCCCTCGCGTCCCGAAATTCCGATTAACGTTTTGTTTTCTCCCACACCACAGAATTACCTGCAGCCCGTCAAGTTTGGTCAACTCTCGCTGCACTCGTCTGCCAATGTCGGCATTGACAACGGTGACGTGACGCTCTTCTTTGGCCTGTCGGGAACTGGCAAGACGACGCTTAGCGCTGACCCACGGCGTCTACTGATCGGTGATGACGAACACGTCTGGTCTGACACTGGTGTCTTCAACATCGAGGGTGGTTGCTACGCCAAGACTATCAACCTTTCCGCCGAGAAAGAACCCGAGATTTACAACGCTATCCGCTTTGGCAGTATCCTCGAAAATGTCGTTTACAACCCTTTGTCCCGCGTGCCCGACTATAACGACGTCGGCATTACTGAGAACACCCGCTGCGCGTACCCGATCGAGTTCATCCCTAACGCGCATATACCATGCTCTGTCAACCGCCAGCCCAGCAACATCATCATGCTTACATGCGATGCGTTCGGTGTCCTCCCACCTGTGAGCAAGCTCACTCCCGAGCAGGCAAGCTACCACTTCTTGGCTGGTTACACCTCGTATGTTTATCCGTATTGCGTTCTCGAGTTTGCTGTCTCTTACCTGGTTACCTTTTTTTTTTTTTTTTTTAAGTAAGACGCCGGGAACGGAAGATGGTGTTCTTGAGCCCATTCCGACCTTCTCGACGTGCTATGCTGCGCCATTCATTGTTCTTCCGGTAAGCGCCGTTTTGTTGCTGGTTCGGCCTTTATTACTTTGGTCACTTACGCGTTGGCTTTAAATAGCCCGGTCGCTACGCAGAAATGCTGGCGGAGCGCATGGCGAGGCACCAGGTCGACTGTTGGTTGATCAACACCGGGTGGACAGGCGGCAGATACGGCACGGGCAAGCGCTGCCCGCTTGCTGTGACGCGTCGCATCGTTGACGCGGTGCACTCGGGAGAGCTCAGGACAGCGAATTATGAGACGTTCGATACGTTCAACTTGCAAATCCCCACTGCGATTGAGGGTGTCCCCCGCGAATTGCTCAATCCTTCGCTTGCCTGGCCGGATCGCGCTGCGTTTGGGCGCGAGGTTCGTAAATTGGCTGGTATGTTCCAGAAGGCGTTTGCGTTGTACGAAAAGGATGTAGAGGAAAAGGTACGGCTCGCTGGTCCCCAGCTGTAGAAGAAGAAAGAAGACGACGACATTGTTCGTTTTCTCTCTCAACATCATAATATTTCATTTTTTTTCTTTTCTCCTTCTTAATGTCATAAATTTCTTTTTTTTTTTTGTGTTCTTATGTGGATTTATATATATACAATACCATCATTTTATCAACACAACAATCTCTTACATACATGTAAGAGACCGTCAGATCGCACTGAACTTGCGAGGGACGTTGTCGAGGAGTTTCTTTAGACCTTCTCAAAGATAAAGAGAATTGTCTACTACAAGCATTGTAGATAGATATCTTGTTGAGAGTCCAAAATAGTGAAGGAGAGTGGGTATAGTAAGAAGCAAGCCATAGAGAGTGAATTATTATTATTATTATTATTATTTTTTTAAAAAAAAGGAGACAAGTGAGATGAGGGTGAAAAATCTGGCAATAAATTGAACTGATTGTTAAAGGAATGGGTCCTCGTAGGCAGGGCTAGACGGTAAGACCGATTTCTTACGCAAGCGTTTTTTTTTTTTTTAAATTGGCCAAACCAGGCCGTCAAAAATTCTTTTTCAAAAGTAAGCGATCTTCCAAACTTTCAAAAAAAAAAAAAACCAAAGCAGACTGGTACGTAAGGATTTGTTTCTATCAGAAATATATAAAATAAAAATAAAATATTTAAAAAAAAAAAACGTTAATTATACCTTAGCTTTCCAGGTAAGGTAGTACCCACTCCACTCCTCCAAAGGGTGCGTTCTATATCTCTCGTTCGTTGTCGTGTTTTTTTTTTTTTTGGGGGGGAGGGGGGGGGTTGTTTTCAGTGAGGGGAAGGGAGTTTGACATTGCCCCATTATACTATACCAAAGGTTGTGAATTGTTTAGTTAGTTTTTTTTTTCGAGTCAAGCTAATGTAACGGCTGTTGTTAGGAGAACTGGTGGGTGTGACAAGAGGGGTCTGTCTGCACGCAGAGGGGGGGGGGGAGGGGAGGCAGGGCAAGAATAGATTATTCCTGAGGTAACTAAGTAGCACTAAGAGAAGAACAAAAAAAGAGCTTGAAACTAAGGATACTACTAGTTGGGAAAAAAAAAAAAGGCAGAGGTTTAAAATAGACATGTAGACTTGCTTTGTGGATCGTAAGCTGTGGTGATGACTCCTTTGGAATGCGTGTGTGCGTTTTTTTTTTTTTTTAAGCCTTCAAAGTTTGATGACGGCTTACCTGGAATGCTTGTGAATAATCTGGATCATTTCTGATCGTTCAAAGTCGTATAACAACGTGCGTTAATTAATGGACCACCCCACCACTAATCTGTTTGGAGAGAAAAATTTGGAGAAAAACAAAAATTAAAAACCTTCCCTCTCGAGAAAAACACAAAACCGATAATGTTTTATTTTTATTTATTTATTTATAAGCTAGTAGTAAAGTAATTCTTTACTGCCTTGCCCTCTTGCGCAACGGTTTTTGTTGCTTTTGCTCTTGCAATTGTTGTTGCAATTGCATTTGTTGTTGTTGTCGTCGTCGTTGTAACTGTATTTGTTGATATTGCAAAATATATCAGCCTGAAATCTACGATGCCATTCCTCTCCTGCCTCCCTCTCGACCCTCTTCCCCTCCTCATCCATATCCTTCGCAAATGGTCCCAAAACCTCATGTACCGATTTGAATAACTTCCTGGTGAGAGATTCACCAGTGACAAGTCTCCAAGTACTATACAAGCCCTTCTTCTCGATCGACATCAGATAAGCCGTCGCTACGAATGGTTCACCGATCAACACTTTCCCATAAGGTTCAGAAACCCTGAGTTGGACGAGAAATTCGACAACGTGTCGTAAAGTGTGATGAGGTAAGATGATAAGAAAGGTGACGCTCCCGTCTTGAGGTAATTGAGCACTACCTTCAGGTCGTGTTAGAACGTGTGTCAAACCGATTTGGGTGTAAGCTGGGTCACCCGCGCCTAGACGGCTCGGATCCCCAACTATGATTCCAGGTGCGACCAATCGGGGCAAGGGATCACCGGTTTTGAGCCCAAAAGGGAGACAGGTAGGTGCTTCTGCTGGGAAACTCATGGCCCAGATTAATGCTGTTTCAGTGGGGGGTAGTGGTAGTGGTGGTAGTGGTGGTGGTAATTGGAGTGCGGGCTGAAGAGGGTGGGAAGGAATCACTTGGACGAGTTGATCTATTGGGATGGGGTGTGAGGGGTTGGGGAACGAGGAGCACCACTTTATTTATACTAGCGATGACTATCAGCGAGCATATTGTACCCGTGTGGTGTGCGGCGTAGCGACAATGGGTGTAAAAATCGCTTTAAGCGGTAAGCGCTATTTTCTCTTCTTTTTGTTTTGTTTTTATTTTTTTCCGTTTCTGTTCTCTTGAAGACAATTGGATTGGATTTTTTTTCTGAAACAAGTTGGGGCAGGCATGAAAGGGGCAGTGGCGAGTAGTGATGTGCCTGGCCCGGCTCAAAGCCGGAAGCCGGGCCAAGCCGGGCCTGTTTGGGCCGGGCCAAGCCAGGCCGTTGTGACGGCCCAGCAAGGGCTTTGGCCCGGCTCAGAGAAACTAAAAGCCAAAGCCGCCGGCTCAGGCCGCGGCTTTCAACAGCACATACAAATGCATTAGCAATCGTCAAAATCAGTAGAAATCTTATCACAAAGTGGTTGATTTGGGTCACGTGATCATGTTTATCACGGCATTTCAAACTTTTTCTTCGATATAGCTTTGCAATACGTAACACACCAAGTCAGATTTGGATTAGCTGAACTATAACTACTAGTTATATGTCATAAAATTTTCTCTGCCAAAAGCCGCGGCTTGGGCCAAGCCGGGCCAGGGCCAAGCCGTCTGTGGCGGCTTTGGCTCGGCCCAGACTTCAGGAAAGCCGGAGCCGCCTCAGGCCGAGCCAAAGCCGCGGCTTTTGGGCCAAGCCGGGCCGGAACATCACTAGTGGCGAGTCAGTTGTCAAGGTAAGTTAGTCTAGATGATGATGATTACTCAGAACGGTGGTGGCGAGGGTGGCGAGGGTGGCGAGGGGGGGGGGAGGACCGCGTAACAACAGCAGGTGACAGCCTCAAGCGCGCAAGCAATTAGGGACCCGTGACGGAAGAGAATAGTAGCGAGATAGGGGTATCACCTCGGGAGGTTTATGACTGACTGATCCTGGTGCCACAAGATGACCCTTAGTGTCAAGTGTCCGGAATCAGTTATTTGAGAGTATAATTAAAAAAAGGGGGGAGGGGGGTGGAGTTCTTCTCCCCTTCTAGACACCCAGATCTGGGCTGCTTTAACTTACCCCGTATCCAAGGTTCAATGCGCCCTGAAGAAGAAATATCACTTGTAATTCGTCTGCAGGTATGAAAACCAGCCCTTCTTCTTGGTCCATCGTGATACTTCTCTATCCTGGGGGCATGTCCAAGAAGCGGTGGTGAATGTAACTCGCTAAGAAATCAGAAGTAGAAATGGGGGGAGGAGAGAAAAAAAAAAAAAAAAAAAAGCCGGTGCTCGTGTACAAGACCTGTCTGTGTTTGGATTCAAACCATTATCTTTTTCTGTCTTTGTCGCGAAATAAATAAATAAAATAAATGATATGGAGAATGATTCATACTTCATTCCTAAAGCTCTGTCAGGACAGAGAGAATCCATGAGCATATATGGACCACGGGCACAATCACTACCTAGGCGACACGAAGAAAAAGAAAAAGAAAAAGAAAAAGGAAGAGAATGGACTCGGAGAGAATGAACATATTACCTATTGATAAAAGAGGCGCCATATCTCTCAGAGGCACATGACCGTCGCAAAAGGGGGAGGGAGAACAAAGATTAAAAATTAGCAAAAACGAAATCCTATCCTTTGGGCCTTAACCACGGGAATAAGGAAAAATGAGGGCGAATGTATACGGAATAAATTTACTCGCAAAGAAAGAAAAAATAAAAGAGAGGGTGAGAGGAAGTAGTCACTCACTCACTCACTCACTCACTCAACACCTCTCAAGCATGGTCGACGACTGAGCAGGGAAGAAGGTTTTCGGGGAGCCATCATTATCAATAATCAATGTGTGAGGAAATTAGATGATAATGAAAACTCTTGAGCGGCACCAGCAATGTAGCGCTTTTTCCAAGATGATGACATACATACCTTGGTTGTACGATATCGCGATGCTAGACAAGACAAGACACCCAGTCATCTCCCCAACCCAACTGGATTTTCTCTCACTCTCACGCGACAAACCCTTGAAACAAAATGAAACGAGCAAAGTAAATGGGGGGGGGAGGGGGGGGGAACACTATAATTGAAACACGATGTGGTGAAGAGTTCGGTTCGTGTTCGGTTGGCAGGAGAGAGGTCTTTGCGTCTACTGATGGTAGAAAGAAAGGAAGAAAGAAAACTCGGAGCAGAAGATGTGATTTTATGTGATTTAACCCGAGCAGAGCAACCACCATCTCAGCAATGAAGCGAAAGTAGCAAGTGACCATTCAAAGTCAGTGGGTGGGGCTTTACTTACAATACCCCCCCCCCCCCTCTCCCCGCACGGGTTAATCTCAATTCAAGGAAAGTGAGATAACTACAATTAAAATCTTAGTCTTAGTTTTTTTACAAGTTAAATACAAGCACATGCTTAAGTCCAGACTCAGCCCTTGCACTACTTGGCAAGTTTCGACATGAACGTTGCGAGAACGACCTGCGCCGTCCACCAGTACCAGCACCAGCACCAGCACCAGCAGACATACACTCTGATCTGCGCGGCGTCATCGTCCCCTTTTCACCGTGTGTCAACGCCAACAAGCACAGTCGCGCAATCACGAGATCACCATCAGGCGGAAGTCCACGCGCGATCCTCAACCAAGCCGAATGCGGCGTCAGACCGTTCTCGACGACAAGATACCCAGCCGCGGCTGCGACGTCACCGACAATGAGGATGTGCGCGCCCAGTTGTCGAACGGCGCGTATCCAAGCGACAATTTTGGAGAGAGGATCATGGGGGCTGACGAAGAGCGCTTTTATCCCGCATGATGATGATGATGATAATGATGATAAAGGGTGGGCGCCGGAGGAAGGGGAAGAGGGAGAGGAAGAAGAGAAGGAAAATCCGCGCGACACGACGGCATGCGTGATCTCCAGATCGACGAGCGTGCGGGCCGATGGAAGGGAAGCGGTGTCAAATCTGAATTTATTGTCGTTATTATTGTTGTCTTTGTCGTTGTGATCCCCGTCGCTGTCGCTGGGGTTGATGAAAAAGACGCCCTGAGCGATTTTGCGGGGTAAAGTAATAGTAGTAGTAGCAGTAGCAGTAGCAGTAGCAGCACCCTGAGGGACATGCGAATTGTGCCTGTCGGCCAAGAGGTGATATCGCGTTTGTGATAAGGTGTCCATGACCATGACTCGGTGGTTGGATGTTTGACGTTTTTGGCCCTAGAAAGATGCAAATGACGAATAGACGGAGGACGGGTTAGAGGTATTAGTTAGTAGGTAAGCGGGTTCCAAGTATATTCTCCGTGTTTCCTTTTATTTTTATTTTTCTAGTGTGTGTGTGTGTGTGTGTGTATTGTGTGTGTGATAGTGGCAGTCAAATTGTGTATGACGGGTGTGAATGCCACAGAAGGCATTCGGTATTTTTTTGAAAAAACGAGGATGCACGAAAACACAAATCACAAAAAGACGGGGATGGGTGCAAGCGAGGAAGGGAGAGGGAGGGAAGTAGCCGATTGAATAGCAATAGCAATTATTAGGAATGGGTTACGAAAAGCGGGCTAAGCTTCGCGACCCGCGCAAAAGACCGAATAAAAGAACGTTGAGGTAAAGATCAGGCTTTTATATGAATCAATAGGTGTGTGTGTGGGGAGATAATTAAGACTAAAAGGTAAAGATAACTAACTAACTACGCGGTATCTTTATTTAAGCGATTTACAAAATGAGCACAAATACACATACACACATGTATACACACGGGCGGTAAGGCAAGGAGTTTAGGCTATACCTATTGAAGGAGGGGGAGATAAACCATGCGTCCATCGACAATCCCACCTACTCGCGTCTCTCATATCCCAAGCTCCTCACAACCCCCAAACCCAGCGCTCCTCGCACGGCTAGCAGAAAAGAAAAAAGAGTTTGAAGCCGTAGATGCCCTTCAACGCTCCAGTTCCCTCTTCCTCAAACGCCTCGAGGGACTCGCTGACGATTGCGAGGTAATGGCCGAAGCTGGTATCGGTACGTACATATTCCTCCCTGCTCCTTTCTCTCACTCACTCACTCACTCACTGCCCAAATGTCCGTTCTTCAAAGTGCATGGACAAGTTCTTGCACAATGGCCCCAGATGTTTCGCATCCTGAATACGTTCCGTATGTTTTTTGTTTTTTTTTTTTTTTGGGGCGTGTGCATCGGTTACCAGCCCCTTGCCCCCGTAAAATTGTGGTTTTGTATAGTCGCAGCGCGAGAGGCATCGACTACAACTGGGGAGGAGGGAGCTGATCCCGACGCATCGTTCCTACCTCCCGGAGGACGTCTCGTCCGAGTGCCCATAGATGAGTTACAACATGCCGAGCAGAAGCAATAGTCTCCTTTCCCCGCCCATCATGTATTAACACATAATCCAATCCAATACGCATCTTTCGCAAAGCAAATTCAGAAAACAAATTGCAGGAAAATAAATTACAAGCGAGAAACCCTCCTCGCCCCCCCCCCTTCCCTATAACATGATAATAATGCGATGATGATCAAGCCCCCTCCTCCATCTTCACAACCACCTCTCCGCCCAACCCACTATAGCGCATGATACCCTCCCACAATGCCTCCCCAACAATGACAACGTCTGCTGTGCTGCACACCACACCGATGTCTATCCCGGCTACAGTCCCACGCCCGCGCCCCGCAACGACGGCATCGGCAATCGCACGATCAAGCCCAGGTATCGGGAGAAATCCCACCGCGATGGCGCACTGTGTCCCGTCCTGTTGCTGGGACTGGGACTGGCTCCCTGAAGCGGGAGTTGACTGCTGTGGCGGCGCACTGCGAAAGAGGGACTGTGACGCGTCGAGCAGTGCCATTCGCGAACCCTTGAGTACACGAAAGTCGAGCGCATGACGCGCGACACCACCGGTGATCCCAGCTGGATTGAACATCACACGCCACCACCCAGCGGCTTTGGGTACCGCACGTGCGGGAGTGATGTGCGTGAGCACCTCGAGAATGGGTACCGTATCGCGTAGGACTGAGACCATTGCGGGGAGAGCATCGGCAAGCCGGCCATGGCGTAGAAGCGCATGGAAAAAGGGTTCGGCTTTTGAGTGCGGGTTTGGCCGGTGATGGTGCGCCTCATCTTGGGCGGGGAGGTGGAGCCGCCCAAAGTGGAGGTGATACGAACCGCCCGTGAGAAGTTGATCCTTGCAGGAGATAGAAAGCGTGTAGTCCTGTATTGCAAGTGAGACGGGGGGGGGGGGGGGGCTGAGCATGGCGTAGACAGAGACAAAGTGATACTTACCGACGCATAGGTAAACTCAACAGTTTGTAAGTCGAATGAAAGTAGCCGCACATCTTCCCATTGTTTCTCCTTCGCCATATTCACCACTGTATCACACAAGCCATATGAGCACGAATGATGAATGGGAGAATGACGAAAAAAAAAAAAACTTACCCTCGCGCGCGATAACGACAATCTTGGACACACTCTCCCATCCATCCTTAAATTCATCCATACACCCATCCACTTCGTCCGAAAGAAAACATACGACAGCCTCATGTGCGTCGTACACAATATGCTTGGACGGCCGCAAAACACCGCGCGATGCTGATGCCGTCGTAACGCGTCGCCCGACCAACTCCTGCACGTGCCGAAGTTTGACGCATGTTACAACCTTGGGGCCTTTCGCGCTCGCGCCGGGAACCCACCATGCGAGCGGAACAACGCGTATATTCGGCATCGCCGCGTCGCGAGCCGCCGAGTTGCGTAGAACGTCGGAGGACTGGATTAGGAGCGCCGGGATTGTGTGCGAGAGCGTACTGTGTAGGGGACCAAGCGTCGCGGGAAGGCCTGTGCCAGCCGCGTTGACGGGCGCTACTGGGACTGTGGGGGATGGTGGGTATACGTGGGAGTATGGGATATTGAGCCTCTTGAGTTGTTTCTCGACTTTCGTATGTGCTACGCGCGCACTGCGAGCGTATTGAGTTAACCCTCGCATTGAATATGAAGGGAAGACGACGAAAGGGTTACCAGCAATAAGTATAGAGTTCGCGCAGAACCAATGTCTCCAATCTGAACCTGGTAATTCGTCAGACCACATTGCGTCCAACCATCGGCACCAACCTCGACGACTCCGCGCCAGGGCCTCCAAACCCTGGTTCCCGTGTTGCCCTGTGAGCCCTCGCCTCCCGGCTACGCCCACATATTCTCTCCACATCCAGCCACCCAATGTCCTCCATGACAAGGGTTTGGTACATACTATCCGGGACAATCTTAACGCTGATAAGCGCATAGCGGAAGTCGGTATCAGTGACGACGAGCACGAGGTAGTGTGTAGGGAAGGGTGTAAGCTGAATGTAGAGCAGGCTGCGCACTGTGGTGCCAAATTTGATAAATTCTGAGGCGAAGCAACGGCATGGCAGAACGAGTGAATACACACGCAAAGGCAAGAAATAGGTACGTACCTTCGCGCGAAAAATTACGCTGTCTGAAGGTCTGGAAACCCAAATAGTTCGCCTTTTGCTCCGCCAGCTCGACGATCGTCTAAGAACAAGTAAATAGCCATAGGCACCAAAAGAACTGAAATGCGCACATTTATGCGCAGCCGTGTAAGTGCCTCAAGCAATACCGTTGGGTTTTCATTCAGCTTCTCAGAGATTGCTAGGAAACGTGGGCCGCGCCCCGCCGCACCTAGATCCCCTGTGTCACGCAAGCTGATTTTACCTGTACGCGGTTCGATGGTGACAACGACGATTTCATCGGCACAAAGATAAACGTGGAGGGCTTGGGAACCGGCTACTCATTTTCAGTATTTATTTCGTGGGCAGAGCAACAAAAACGTAGCGACTTTACCTTCCTCGACAACCACGACTGCGCCTGGCAGAGAGAATACCGGATTGTTCAGCAGCCGAAGGGAAAATTCGCGGAAGATGGCGTGTGTGTGGGTTTCTATAACTGTCCGAATCAGGCGCTCAAAATCGAGGTCCTGTGCATCCTGTGTGCAGGGTTAATCTCCCGCTAAAACCCTCAAAACAAAAGACGCGTATACCACAGATAGCTCGGGAATAGGACCCTCGACCGTGAGTGCGATGCCCAGCGCGCGTGGAGCAGGGTCCCAAACGATGTTCCATCTTGTGCCTTCCACCGTGTCGGACGGCCGTCGCCCGCCGAGTTTCGCACGGTCTTGAAGTTCAGCAAGGACCCGTGCGTGGGGTTTGCGTATTGGGTGGGGTGTGCTCTGCAGCTCAATTTTGAGGGTGCCGCCAAGGAGGGGTAGCTGAAAGCGGGCGGCCAGAGGGGGTGGACGAGCAGGAAGCTGGCGACTGCTCCGGAGCAATGTCAGGGGATGTCAAGAGGGAGTTAAAATAACACTTACATCCAGTAGGAGACGCTCAACGCTTTTCGATCGCGTGCCATTTCAACTTTCAGGAAGTCGCCCCAGCCAAGCGAGCGAAGGCGTTCTGCCTGGGCGTCGTGAAAACGGTGAATATCGCGGAGAAATTGCAAATTTAAAAAAAAATACCTGGTACCAAAGTACCTCTAATTGGTACGACATTGACATCATCTCTGTGGCGTTGGTTAGCCGTTATGTTTGTAAAAGGCATAGGTCAGGGGCATTTACGAAGAAAGTTGTAGATTCGCACCAACGGTGCGTCAGCTACATCTTCTGGGAGCTTCGGCCTCTCCAGGGGAGGTGGAAGATTCGGGTCTGGAGGTTGTTCGGGCTCTGGAATCGGTAGGTAGTAGCCGAGACGATTATCCGCTTCAATTGTGAGGTGCTCCTTTAAAACGCCTGTCGGCTTCCGTGGGAACTCTGCGCGTGGCGTGAATGGAAGGTATGAAGATGGAGGGAGTGTGGGCAGCGGACCTTGCATGCCGGTTCGATCCCCACCCACCGTGAACAGGAACTCTACGTGAACAAAAAACCATCCATCTTCTTGATTTCCCCCTCGCAGACAGATCGATGTCTCGAAAAGGTTAGGAACAGTGAACCAGGCTCGCCCATCAGCTGTCTCACATGCAGTCAATAGATGCAACAAGCATGTAAAGATGAAGGGACATGCATATACGATAATTGAACATCTCAACTGGAATTATCTCCGTCATGCGCAGTCGGAACCGCGTGAGGGCTTCAAGGTCGGAAAGGATTTTAGAAACTTCTGTGTCCGTGAGGCGAGATGGCGGTATGATGGTTTTCTACAGACGCCTTTAGTACCGAGCGTGTCACACTCTTAGTCGTCTATACCTTGATCATAGTTGGTAGACGCCGGTAGGATCCGGTAGTGAGAACATCCAAGGATGTCAATAGGTCGTGATTTCGTAGCCTAGAACATGCGCGTGCGCATACATGGGCACAATTTCAACTCAGATGTTTTAGTACTCCACCTTGCACCATCTAAACTGTCCCTAGCGTATGTTAAGCCGTGTATAACGTCGTCAAACTGGCGATTCTGGTCCATAAGGAAAGCGGTAATATTCTTCATCACATCTAGGTTAGAGGTGCCATCAAGACAAGGAAGAGGAGCTCACGCACCATGCATTTCTGGACTATATCCGCATCTCGCGACCATTTCGTGACAGCATAGAGTTTCACCACCTGCTTCTTCCATGCAACTACAAAATCAGCGAGCTTGCGTTTTCGGGCGCTGTCAGACATGCCAGGAAGTCTGCAGAAAGACAAGTCCGGTTAGCTGTGTAGAAGTTGCACCAGCGCGAAAAGAAATTTCACTATACGAGCAAAGAGAGCTACTCACGTTTCTGCCATCTCCGTCATCTCCGCATAGCATGCCTGCACCACGCGGGAGACGAGTTCGCTCAGCGGGACCTGGCCATCATCTACTACAGGCAGCTCGGCCGCCAGGAGCTCTATTGGTGGCTCATCAAAGCAATTTGGACTAGGGTTGAGGATATCAAGGATGGGAGAAGAGTAGGAGGAGGAAGCGGTAAGGTTGGTCCCATTTAGGGCCATTTTAAGGAGAGGAAAGAGGTGTAAGGGAGTGTCCTGGACTATTGATGGGTGCCCGATAAATTATGCGTGTGTCATGGGATAAGATGAGGATTTTGATGTAAACAAGGGAAAGAGGCGTTCGCAACCGGTTCGATGGGTGAGAGTGAGAGTGAGAGAGGGAGGTTTCTCTCTTCTCTCTGTCCGGATGAGCGGGAACAAGGAACATCCTGTTCCGTTCGTTCCTGACCTTACACCCTAACAATTGAGACGCCCGTGACCAATGGATTGTCACGTGGCATGGGCACAGTCAAGGAGTCAAGGTCAAGCCCAAGTCACCCACGCACTGCGGCTGCGGTACATCACACCTAACACTTTGATGGAGTGTATCAGAGGAGGAACTTAGGTTCTCAGTTTCTCCTCTTTTTCCACATACTTTAAAGAGCTACTCATTTCGTGACGTGGACCAAATTTTGGTTTGGTTATTCAATTGGCGCCACAATGGATTATCTCCGGACCCTCGGTAGTGCCGCTGTGTCTTCCATTGTGCAAAAATCTGGCCTAAACTTGCCTTTTTCTCTCGGGAAGAAACACCCGCCATTCGACGCTCTTAGTATCTGGTCATTATACGATGCAATCAAGAGGGTAAGTAGCCCTTCTTTCGACTTTCACTGACTCTCCACTTTAAATTCAACTCAGGATGATGGTTCTCCTGTATCCGTCTTCGAGTTCAACAACCAACAAAGGCGCAATTTACTTCCTGTTGCTCAGAATGCGCTGCGAAAGCTACGCGTCACTCGGCACCCCGATATTCTCAAATTTATGGACGCTATCGAGGCCGATAGCACAATTTACATCATGACGGAGCGTGTCAAGCCACTTTCTACCGAGTTGTCATTATGGGAGGCTACTCCCGCGAAAGATAGGCAAGATTGGCTATTATGGGGTCTACACCGCATAACGGTACGTTGTTCGATATTGGGATAGGCACACTCTAGATCATAGGCCAATGTGCCGCCTTGCCCACGTTGATATAACTTCTCATCCATGCCAATATGTTTCAGAATGCCCTTTCTTTCATCAACACCTCGTGCAATGCTGCTCACGGCACCGTTCGCGTCAGCTCGATATTCCTCTCCGCCACTGGCGAATGGAAGCTAGGAGGGTTCGAGTTATTAAGTGACCCCACAGAACCGAATGCTGTCCTCGTTGTGCGTAGACCATCTCATCGCACGCCGTCATGACGCTGATCAGATCAAGGCGCCTAGGCATACGCCGGAGATTTAAATATCCATCAAATGCCAGAAAACGAGAGAGGCGGATGGGCTGCACTCAAAGAGTAAGCGACCTTGTCCTATGACGGTCAATTAGTCCTGATGAGCTATGAAGTGGCCCTGTTGCAGCAATTGATGCCTATGCCTTGGCACTACTCACCTTCAACCTCTTCAACCCTACTATCTCACACCCGGCGTTCCTCGATCCTCCTTTCAACCCCCCTCAACCTTCATCTCGTGGAGCAATTCCGCCTCCTCTATGGCCATCCTTCAAGAAGATGCTCAATCCGAGTCCGAAGGGCCGCATGACACCCAAAGCGCTGCTTGATGTCGGCATGGCGGAGAGTCTTGGGGAGAGTGGTGGGTTCTTTAAAGGGAATAGACTGTTCAAGATATGCGAAGGCTTAGAGAATTTTGGTTTGATGACGGACGGAGAAAGGACAACTTTACTTAGGTGCGTAACCCGCTGCATCTGTAAAGTCCTTACAGGTGACGAGATCTTCAAATGAAGGACCATAAAAGATGCAGCCTCTACGCTCCCTCGAACATTTGCAACATATCTTATACTTCCCGCTCTGCTCACCTCCCTTACGCACACAACGATGTCCATTTGTGCGCCAACCACCATCCCGCTTGTGATTCAATTGGGTACTCTCGTCCCGTCAGACGAGTATAAGAGTGTTGTGCTTGAACCTGTCGTGAAGCTTTTCGGAAATCCGGACCGTGGGACACGTATGGCGCTACTGGATGCACTCCCTGAATTCGCAGATAAACTCGATAAGCAGACCACATCGGATAAGATCTGGCCGAATCTTGTGAGATTTCCGCAATTCATACAATGTTACTGTATAGTTGACTCATAAGGGCCCAGCAAACGGGATTCACAGACACGATCCCAATCATCCGCGAAGCGACGGTGAAAGCGATTGGCCTTCTTTCTGATAAGGTACTCCAAGCTACCCATTTCCACAGGCTAACGGCGACCCTTATGTACCCAACAGTTTACTGAACGTATACTGAATAATGACATCCTACGCCATCTTGCGCGACTTCAATCTGACCCTGAGGCGCCCATCCGCACGAACTCGATAATTCTAATCGGCCGTCTCGGTCCAACACTCGGTCAGAATACGCGGCGCAAGGTCCTCGGCGCTGCTTGCGCCAAGGCGTTGAAGGATAGTTTCCCTCCGGCACGTGTGGCTGCCCTGATGGCATGCATGGCGTGCGCACATTTATTCGAGGTGGAGGAGCTTGCAGGAAAGGTGGTAGGACTGGTAGCGAGTGCGCTGGTGGATAAGGAGAAGTTGTTATTTCGTTTATTCAATTGCTTCCTATATCTGACTGGGAGTAGGACAGTGCGGGACCAGGCATTCAAGGCAGTGTCCATGTTAGTCCAGATCCTTGAGGAGCACGCGGCAAAGATGGTTCGTTTTGGTTTCTACTGCTTGTTAAGCTCTCCACTGAACGGTTGTAGCCAGAAACTGCTCTCACCGGGGAAGGAACCGTGAGCCTCGGTATACCAAATGGCGGCGCTGAAGCCACACTGGTGAGCTCCGCAGCTGGCGCGGCTGGTGCGCTCGCTGGCTGGGCGATATCTTCGATCGGCAAGAAGGTAAGCTATACGATCATTACGAGTGCCTTTATTTATAATTCCAATGTAGTTTGCGCCTGCGGATATGCAGGCAGAAATTGCACCGCCTGTTCCAAACGAGTCAAGGCCTACATTCGGTGACCAAGCACGAGCACGAGCACCGCCCATTCCAAGCAGTAGTAAACCCAAAGGGATGCAACCTGGTGCTCACAAGACGACCGTGTCAAACTCTCTTCCTGGTGGCCTAGCAGAAGAGGGGCGATGGGACGGCGACTTGATGGACGTAAACGCAGACGCGGACGACTGGAGTGCGTACTGCAGCTGTTTACCATTTTAAATCTGCACAGACTGATGAAATGGACTCTTGCGCACACAGACGCATTCGAAAGTGCGCCAGCAGAGTCGAGTAGTTCTGAGGCCGTCGGGCTGGGTTGGGGCGGTACTGCGGATGATGAGGATCCTTGGGGCGCATTTGAGGACCCAAGGCCGCCGCCCGTTCCGATACCAGTCACGGAGCTAACATCGCCACCGACGCCAACGCCCAGTCGGACGCTCGCTTCTCCGATGGTGCGACCGTCGCGGGTCGCAGCTCTATCGCCATCTCCGAGTCCACACGCGACACCGCAGGCTTCTCCGAGCTCCCGCGCAACGTTGCCTATCGTCCCTGTTTCTGCCTCTTCCCCGGCGCCAAACACAGTTGGAATGACGAAAGAGGAGAAGGCAGCGGAGATAGCGCGTAGGAAGGAGGAACGTAGACAGGTGCGTCATCCCAACGTTTCGTAAGCTGGATGTGGAGTACTGATGGCGTTGGGTTTCAGAGGATCGCTCAGTTGAAAGAACAGAAGAAGAATGCTGTGGGGGGGAAGGTATAGAGTCATGCGTTAGATTTCGATATTTATCATCATCCGGGAATGCTAAAAGGTTCATGTGCTGGTTCGACGGAGTATTTGTTCAAGTAGCATTCGATAGGACTCATGGTTTACCACTTGGGCAAAGTATACAATAAGGCTGGCGTTACACTTACTCACCCCGATGGTCATTACTGCGACCAGCCCACAGGTAGCAGATCCAGAAAGCATGCAAATTTAATGGTGTCATCAGATTGATGGCAATACGAGTAACAAAAGATGGCACAAGCCGGAGAGGGAGCGGAGAATATGCGAATGTAAAAGAAAGGAGTTCCGAAACTCCCCCGTTAAACCTTTCTGTTACAAACGATATCATCGGTAAGATACAACACAAGTAATCGACAATGTAAAAATTTGGAGATTGGAGAAAATAGAATTGTATGGGAAAGATGCTAATGCATTATTAGGGCCAGGCCAGAAACTCCCGAGGTTCTATCATGTTCGTTTCACACCATGTCTAGGTTGTGAGAGTAACTTCACAAGATCGGGGTATTGGGTACCATTTACCGAGTCTAATGGAGTCCTGCCAAGATTGTCTTTGATTCTAGTGTCCGCGCCACGCTTGAGAAGTAGCCGGGCAGTTTCTAAATCTCCCTCAGATGATGCTAGGTGCAAAGCGGTTCGGCCAGCCTTGCTCTGGGAGTTCACATCTGCGCCATGATCAAGTAGTAATTGTAAAACCAGCAAGTGTCCCTTCGCCGACGCCCGATGTAATGGGGTCCAACCACCCCTGTCTGGATAATCTATCTCCGCACCATGACGAAGCAATAACTCAATGATCTCTAAATGCCCTCGCTGTGTAGCCTTGTGCAACGGAGTCCAATTTTCGCCGTCCGAAGCATTCGCATCCCCGCCATGCTCGAGCAATAGTTGCGCCACGCCCATAGATCCACGATCTGCTGCCTGACACAGTGGAGTCCAACCTTTGTTACTCCGGGAGTGTAAATTTGCGCCATGCTTTAATAACAGCCTGACCACGTCTGAGTTCCCTTTCAACGATGCCCGATGCAGCGGGGTGGCACCACTTTTACTGCGAACGTTTACCTCCGCACCGTGCTCGAGAAGTAATTGGACAATGTCCGCATGTCCAGCTGATGATGCCATACGCAGTGGAGTCCAGCCTTTTTTATCCCGGACATTGACATCTGCGCCGTGTTCAACAAGAAATCGCGCAAGGTCCAGGTGCCCTCGATGTGACACATGATGTAATGGAGTGGCTAGGTATTGGCTCCTGGCATTGACATCTTGAGAGTGAGTAGTGACCAGCCATTCGACCACGTCACGGAATCCACATAACGCCGCATAATGCAGTGGCATCGCCTTGAGCACCAACGGGCGTTTTGTTGCAATTGGTTGTGCGGATGAACGTTCCATATCATAAAGCCAAGCCCAGATACGAAAGTGTCGTTTCTTTGGGTTGAATAAATCTTCCATCCCATCTCGTATCTCCGATGATACGTCCTCGAATCCTGCATGATCGAACCAGTGCCGAGCTGCATAGTGCGCCAGGGCAAAATTCTTCATCTTCTCTCTATCGACGTCCTTGTCCAGTTGCAGTAAAACACCAATACAGGCTTGCACCAGAAACGTATGAGCAGACTTTGGAACAATGTGGAAACGAGAGACCCCTTCTTTTCTACTAAGCCGGGTTGATGTCAAGAATTCCTTCACCGAAAAGTGTGAGAATTGCACAACTCGGGAATCATTCGTTTCAACTGTGGTAATCAGGCTAGAGCATGTAGACATAACAGCTTCTTCTTCGTCATCCGGGCGCCAACCAGATTCCAATTTGGGGATTTTGGTATTATCGGAATCAAAGCGAATTGCAAGAACCTCTGCGAGTTCCTGAACGCGAAGCGGGCGACTGGCGGCTATGAGGGATTGGAATAGACGACGGGCATATTCCCAGTTATCCTCATGGATATCCTGTAGGACGCGTTCATAGGTTTCGTCTAATGTGCTTGGTAATTCGCCTAGAACACGTCGTATGCTCCCCGGAAGGCAATGACGTAGTCTTTGGAACTGACAAAACACCCATCGGAACCTGTGTGACCGAATGATTAAACAACGTCGAACACCGAAAGAGAGATAGCTTACATCCCGTCTGCACTTCGTGATAAGGTATCAATTACCAACTGTTTATCCTCCGCTCTCCATCTACGCATTTTCGGATCTGAGGGGACGACGGAATTGATGTAATCGATGATATCCAGCTTCTGCCCGTTTTCCTCATGAAGTGACATATGAAGAGATGTGAGAGGCTCGAGCACAGCTCGGATGTCTGACTCGGGACGACTGGTGACACATATATGGAGATTTGAATGAGCCAGGTTAACGAGGTCTTCAATAACGCTTAGAACCTGTTCTCGCGGCGATGGCAATCCAGAGGTATTGGAGCATTCGTCTAGAGCATCGATGATGATGTAAGTTGGGCCTTGACATGAGATTTCGAGGATATCTTTCAAACATAGTGAAAGTGCATCATCGCTCGGCTCCTCAGAACCGTGGCCATATGTCGAGTAAAGTGCGGAAAGAAGAAGAGAGCAAGCACCGGACAAAGCAGAGAGTTGAATGAGAAGAGAAGAGAGTAGGCCTTGGAGATCCTGCTTTGTGGTATCCCTAAAGTCGAAGTAAAAGTATGCCATAGAGACTGATCCTGCGTCGCGTGCGGCTTTGATATTTTGAATGATTGTAGAGCTAGAGAGAAGACGATGTGAGCGTGTCTATTTTGAGATGTAGGACATGATATACCAAAGAATACTCTTCCCAGAGCCCGCTGCAGTAGATTAGAGAGATAATCAACATAAGGCAAGATGTAGAAAGCGAAAAACGAACGTTTTCCATGGATCCATAACAAAGAACCAGTCGATTTCCATTCCTTGAATGTTTCGCCTTGAATAAACCATGTTGCCGTCCCTTCGTGGAGAGATTTACAAGCAATATTGTGGTTTTTAGATGGATCAGGAGGGGACAGCCACCTTCGAACATCACGCTGGAACCGTTCTCCTAAGAGAAAATCGTTAGGTTCCACAGACAGAGATGTAGCCGTCGGTAAACTAACGTTTCGATTTGCTCATGTCATTTGCCAATTCCTTTCCATCTAGACGAAAAACAGGTTCATAAGGGCAAGTGTCAAGCGGGGACTACACACCATCCATGACCTCTTTCACATTGGTTACAAGACCGTGTACAACCCCTAGGGTCTGTGCAACAGTCATCCTAGCCTCTTCTTGAGTAAGTCTGTCCAATCTCTGCAACATTGACTCGATATCTTTCTCTCCGAATATCTTCTTTCCAAACTTCTCTGCGTATCGCAGCCCATTCAGAGAAACAGTGATTCATAGCTGAAGATGTACTCACTCAATCGACCTTGTTTGACCTCCTTCGTAGCAAGAGCAAGGACAGAGATTAGTTCGATCAGTATCTTCGCAATAATCTCTGCTATTGCCGGAGTGGATGGGATCTCAGAGTAAATCTTGAGACGCATGAGGAAATGACTAATGGATTCGAAGAGACCATCCAGGACGTCGTAACTCGCATTGACACCCTGAAAAGCCTAAGGTGATTATGTGTCACAAAGAGTCTCGGGATGGAAGGAAGGAAATGATGGTCACAACAAGGAGGATCCCAATTCCGGCGAAAATGACTTTCCCCGGGGGAAATGCCTTTAGGTATAGGGTGAGAAGATACCAGTACGGAACGAATCAACGCTTTTTGGCTTACGAGGGAAACAGCTTCGCTAAGGGTTCCAGAAAGCATATTTATCACATTGATAGTCGGCTCAAGCCACTTGGCCACTTTCTGATCCCGTTTCCTGAATTTATGGAAGGCATCTGCTTGCTCTTGGAGTACAGCCGCGATGGACTCAACGGAGTCGCAGCTCTTGATCTTACTGAAGAGTGGATGTGTAGCAAGATCGTCTCCCGTCTGGATTGCGTAATCCTTCAGGGCATTCGCGAAGAGTGTCTCGATATTGGAAGGCAGGATAGCGGCGTGAGTCCTTGTTGACATCTAGGGGTCTGGTCGGTAGAGTGTACTGGTTGGCCCGTGCTAATGGATGGAATTATACCGACCGGGGGTCGTGATTCCCCCGAGAGTGTATCGATAGCTTTGTGCCTTGTGCATTGCCTTTCCTGATCCTGAGATAGTCGCCAAGGTTGCCTCAGCTGACCAAGGTCAAACTAGAAAAGGAAGATAGACGCACAGTGTTGTAATGTGAACCACTGAATGGGGAGCCTTTTTAAATAATAATAATAATAATTGGTTTTTGTGATAGCCCAATTACAATAAAACTAGTCTCTTTTTCAGTTGGCCTGAGAAATCCATGACCTGGCGCAAGTGTGCAAGCAAGTTGAAGTTGACAGGCCTATGGTGAGCCGGCCCGGGAAGACCGAGTACTTGAAAGATCAGGATCAAGATTATCAGATGATAACACACAAAGTGTAAGGATGGCTCGGGCATTGAGCATAAACCTCCAGCTATCGCCTCTCCTCTCTTTCATTACAAACCTTGAATTAGAGCACTTATGATCTAGTTTCGGATATCTTTATCCATAGTTCAAGCACGATACACCCTCCTTCGAAGTCTTAGTTATCTCTGGGGCTCTGTTACACCATCAAGGCGCAATATGCGCCATCAGTCTTTCCCTATTCTTCCCGATACCTACTCCGATCCGTTCGATCACCAGTATATAGTAGCTAGATATCAGACACCTCGAGTTATGAGCAAATGCCCACGTCCCCCAGCGAACGAGCATCATCCGAAGACTGTGCTGCGCCTGTTCCTACCTTTCCTCGCTCCCCAGCAGATGACCTATGGATCGGTTTACACCCGGGAGAAGACTACGTCACCCACAACATCGCACCCATAAACTGCTATGACATTCGAATCCCATCATGGCAGAACCACCTACATCCTGCCCCTTACATCAAATACTCCTTTGGAGATCACCCCCTCATTCATGGCACCTGAGGATGAGGAAGATGAGAGTACACACAAGAACTTACAGGGCCTTGTTTACATGGTGTGCTAGGGGCCCAGGTTCCAGAGCACAATAGTCATCTGCGACCATGTGTGAGGGGTGGGGGTATTCTACCCATGGGGCTGCTGTAAGTTCTTGTGTGTATTCTCGTCTTCCTTGTCCTCGGGTGCCATGAATGAGGGGGCAATCTCTGAAGGAGTATTTGATGTAAGGGGCAGGATGTAGGCGGTTCTGTCGTGATGGGATTCGAATGTCATAGCAGTTTGTGGGTGCGATGTCGCGGGTGACGTAGTCTGCTCCCGGGTGTTGGCAGATCCATAGTTCGTCTGCCAGGGAGCAAGGAGAGGTACGAACGGGCGCAGCACGGTCTTCGGATGATGCTCGTTCGCTGGGGGACGTGGGCATTTGCTCATAACTTGAGGTGTCTGATATCTAGCTACTATATACTGTAACGGGTGCTTCTATCCCTCGCTTGCTATGTTTGATTAGATAAGATTAAAAGATCATAGTAAAACTCAGTGGTGATAAAATCCTAGTCGGAAGCTGCCCAGAATGCCGAGATTAATGCACACATAAGGCTTGAAGCAGTCAGAGGACTCTGCCTTGCTTATGCAGCAAGAATAGACCTATATTGAACAATTGCTAAGAGCCTACAGCCCCAAGAGGACAAGATCAGTTGGGCCTAAGTAAATACAAAGATAGAGCGATAAAGCACATCTACAGCCCCAAGAGGACAAGATGGGGTCTGTAGCATGCTACAGTGTGTCTTTAAATATGTCCTAGTACTATTCTATGAAATACCAAAGCCAATCGAGTGTGCGATGTAAATCTAATTAGTTATTAGTGGCCCACTCTCCTGAATGCCCTGACACATCTTGTTTACCAACACGTGATCGTTTCCGCCAGTCTGGCATGACAAAACGCAGCTGTGAAAGGGTTTAGCTATCTATGTAGATAGCGGATAGGCTATTACTAAGCGTTAGCTAACTACAGTAAAGATAAGATACTGATACTCACTTCAGTTGTTGTGGTCAAAACTGAAGTGAACGCGTACAATATAACGACCTTTTATACTACATAAAGGCATGGCAATCATAACAGTAAATAGTTCTATTTACTTGTGACAAGATATAAGAAGGAATGTGTTGTGCGTGCAATGTGGAATTGTATCTCAATCAGTTAATGGACGCACTTTAGCTTATCTTATCACGATCGTTAGATCGAGTCCACCTGGGAGTCCGGCTCGTCTCAACATGGCATTATCTAAAATACATACTAGACTACTTTAGACTACTCTATAATCAAATCATCAATTTGTATTACTCAAACAGTGGCCGCGTGTATCTATTAGTGTCCATTGCTGCATAGGGCAGCAACTACTTCACATTGCGTGGACTGGGTCAGAATGGTCCGAACTCCTTCTTATCTTATCTATATCTAAGAAGGTCGACTTGTATAATGTGTGCGCCCTCAGGATGGCTTTCAAGCGGTCCGGGATGCCAAAAATGCGCATCCAGGACATATAATGGTGATCGAATGGATCGAAGTAGGTATCGGGAAGAATAGGGAAAGACTGATGGCGCATATTGCGCCTTGATGGTGTAACAGGTTCAGCACCATGATCAAGGAGTAGTTGTACTACCTCCAGATGTCCCCCATCCACCACATGGCGCAAAGGAGTCCAACCCTTACAACCCCAAGCGTTGACATCAGCGCCATGCCCAATAAGATATCGCCCAACTTCCAGATCTCCTCGATGTGACACATAACGCAACGGAGTGGTTGAGTAGCGATTCCAAGTATTGACATCTTGAGAGTGGATAGTGACCAGCCATTCGACCACGTCACGGACCCCGCATATTGCCGCATAATGCAATGGCATCGCCATGAGCACCAACGGACGTTTTGTCATCATTGTATGTGACCAATGACTTTCCATATCATAAAGCCAAGCCCAGATACGAAAGTGTCGTTTCTTTGGGTTAAACAAATATTCCATTCCATCCCATCTCGTATCTCTAATGATACCGGACATGGAGGATGGGAGACTTACGTTTTCTACGGATCCACAATAGAGAGCCTGCCATTTTCCATTCTTTGTAAGTTTCCCCTTGAATAAACCAAGTTGCCGTTCCTTTGTGGAGAAATTTACATGCGATGTTATGGTTTTGGGATGGATCAGGAGGAGACAGCCACTTTCGAACCGCCTCCTGTAACTATTCACCTGACATACAATATCAGATTCCACAGCCAGCGATGGAGCCGTCGCGAAACAAACGTTTCGACCTGTTCATGTCGCTTGCTATTTCTTGCATGATCACTAGTACTAAATTGGATGCGTTAACTGGAAGTGAAGATTACGACCAAGATGCACCAAGTGCCTATCTAATATTTTCCGTTGATGCATTCCCATCTAAACGAAAAAAAACCCCATTCATGGGAGTATGTATAGCTAGTAAAGCGAACACTGCACACCATCCATTACTATTTTCATATTGTTCACAAGACCGTGGATGATCTCCAGGGTCTGCGCCATAGTCATCCGAGCCTCACTTGAGTAAGTCTGTCCAATCTCTGCAAATGTTGACTCGATATCTTTCTCTTCAAATATCTTCTTTCCAAACTTCTCTGCGTATCGCGGCCGATTCAAACCAAGAGCAGTTCATAGCTGAAGATGTGTTCACTTAATCTACCCTGTTTGATCTGCTTTGTAGCAAAAGCAAGGACAGAAAGTAGTTCGACCAATATCTTCGCGGCGATCTCTGTTATTGCTGGAGTAGATGGGATCTCGGAGTAAATCTTGAGACGCTTGAGGAAATGATCAATAGATTTCAAAAAGATCGTCAAGGGCATCGTAACTCGCATTGGCGTCCTGAGCCGCCTGAAAGTCTCTTGTGTGTCAGAAATATTCCCCAGACGGAATCAAGGATGATGATTGAATGAATCAAATGTTTGTCAGGCTTACGAGGGAAACAGCTTCGCTGAGGGTCTCAGAAAGCACATTCACCGCCATTGATCGTCGGCTCAAGCCAAATTCATCACTCTCCGATCACGCTTTCTGGATTTATGGAATGATATCTGCTTACTCTCGAAGTACAGCTAAGATGGACTCGACCGCGTGGCAGTTCTTGATCTTACTGAAGAGTGGGATGCGTGGAAAGATCATCTCCCGTCTGGTTTGCGTAATCTCTCAAGGCATTTGCGAAGAGAGTCTGGATGTCGGAAGGCAGAAGACCGGGGTGATCCTGAGACATGGAGGGTTTGTTCACCGCTAATAGAAGAAGGGATAACGGCGACTAGTGCGCTTGTGGCTGTGCGCCTTATGAGGAGACCATGGCGGTGCCATTTCGGTGGCCATCGTGACAAGCCGGGCATTTATTGTTGGAGAGCGTTGTTCATACTCCCACGTGTACTTACGACCTTATAAGGACTGTCGTTGATACGTTTGTGATATAAATCTCTCCCTGCTCCCCGAAACCCTGACCCATTTGAATGTCACGTGGACGTGGGTCAAGTATTTGTGAGTATTTATAATTATATTTCTGTATTTGTTACCCCATTTACCCCCAAATGAGTGAAATGAAATGAAAAACCATAAATGGCACATTGCGTGAGTGATTTCAGTTTTGTTTCTCATGTTTCCATGTGCACGCATACACGCACCTCTCCTCTAGCCACGAGGGTGACAGCACAGCAGATGAGATTCCCGACTTGACGGAGCACTCACACTGCTGTTTACAGATCGCAGAAATTTTTTCGACTCTTACTGGCACGAATATCTAGATTCGAAATTTGGTGGATCCCCTGGGTTTACTAGTATTTTTGTTGATTAATTAATAATTATCTTTTATTACATAATACGCCGAAATCTATCTCTCTGTCTCTGATTGATGATGGATGATGAACAACTCAACTTCTTCTAACCGTGCAATGATAACTATTATAAGGACTGAAATCCTACTTCCAAGGGGGTCGGCAGAGCCAGCACTCCAAAAACGCTTGGTAGCTACACAACAAAAATACGCTCAACCCCCTTCATGGCCGCACTTGTAGTGATTTTGGCGTCCACCGTTCTCTCTTTCCTTCTTTGGAAGTTCACCACCCATTTCCTCTTCTTCCTCTTCCTCCGGCCGCCGTCGCACTCTCCTCTCAAGTCCATAGCAGGACCCAACAAGGAACACTGGCTCAAAGGTATACCACACACACACACACTACACCAACAAAAGGACTCGGCACTAAATCAATCATGTATAGGGAACTATCATAGAATATTTCAGGATGGTTTTGACTACAATCTACAGCTTGCACAGAAGTATGGTGGTGTAGTGAAGATTCATGCCATGTTGGGTGTAAGTCATTCTTCCCCTCGCCAACCCCCTTCACTTTCCCCTCTTCTTGAACACGTTCTTCTCTAGAAGGAACAATTATACGTTACAGACCCACTGGCTCTCCATTACATTGTCGTGAAGGAACAGCACATATATACAGAGACCGACATGTTCATCATGTACGCCCTCACATCCTTCGGAAAAACTGTCTGAGTTTGACCCATATGCTACAGGGGAAACAAGCTCATATTCGGAGAAGGTCTCATTTCGACCCTTGGTGCGTGCGTCGATAAGATCCCAGTCACCTTCACTGACTGAAAATTGTTTTGCGAGAAGGCGAACAGCACAAAAAGCAGCGAAAGATGCTCAATCCCGTCTTCTCTCTTGCTAACATGCGGGAACTGCTGCCGGTCATTCAACCCATTGCCTTCAAAATGCGTTCCGTACTCCTTTCCCAACTCCCGACCGATGGTGGTGAGCAGAGTTGACCCTTATACAGCTGTAACTTAATCGTTTCTATTCCTATCCCTTCTCTCGGTAGGCTCACAAGAAATTGACGTCCTGCCTTGGATGTCACGTGGTACTCTGGAGTACATATCTCAAGCCGGCTTGGGTTACACGTTCAACGCGCTTGAGCCCATTCGAAGCCACAGTTTCGCAGAAGCCGTTAAGAATCTCGCGTAAGTTCTGACTATCGTTTTCTTCTGCACCTTCGTTCCTTACCGATGGATAAGTCCAGCTACGCTGAAACTACTTTTTCTCCGTCCCTTCGTACCTTTGATTGTCCGCAATCTCTCTGTGTACTGGCGAAATAAGTTGGTGGATTGGTCTCCAGTACAGCCCTTGCGCGATTTACGCCGGATTGTTGAAATTATGGACGAGGCGAGCAGGAAGATATTTTTCGAGAAGAAGGCCGAGCTGGAGAATCCCACCACCGAAGTCATTGATAATGAAGCTATCAAAAACGAGGGTAACCTCGGTGACCGGATGAAAGGGAAGGATATCATGACAATCTTGCGTACGTTTCTTTCACGTCCTCGTCACTTCTTCAAATTGATTATGTGCATTTAGTCAAGGCAAACGCATCTTCTGATTCTACCGAGAGATTGACAGAAGCTGAGTTACTCGGCCAGATGAAGTCCGTCTTTTTGTTTCATTGGCACAAGTTGTAGCGGGCTCTAACGTCAGTGTAGCACCGTCATTTTTGCAGGGTTTGAGACGTCCACCATCGCCATTTCTCGTCTGCTCTACATTCTGGCATCCAAACGAACAGTACAAGCCCGGCTTCGCAGTGAGCTACGTCGTGCCAAGCTGGACTACGCGGCCTCCCGTCATATCCCATTGGACGGGAGCTGGAATGATATCGAGCTTCCGTATGATGTCTTGATGTCTCTGCCTTATCTCGACGCTGTAGTTCGTGAGACGCTGCGAGTATATCCACCAACATCGCTTCTCAGTAGAACGTGTGGTGCTTCTTCTCTTTCTACGTTTTCTTTTCTTTGACATTTCCCCACCTTGTAATAGGGCACGGGAGACTACGACTCTTCCTTTACAATATCCGATTCTGTCCGCGACGACAGGCGAGAAAATGAATTCGGTTGTCGTACCGGAAGGCACGACAGTGATCATCTCCATTCTTGCTGCGAATCACAACAAACGGTCTGGGGAGAGGATGCTTCAGAGTGGCGGCCTGAACGGTGGTTGAGCGGTTCCCCAGCTCGTTTAAGTCAAGATCGAGAACAACAAAAACTTGATGGGACGTTTGGGGATGGTGCGGAAGGCTCTGCGGGAGCTACTCCTGGAAATCGTGGTGGCGTTAAATATCCAGGAGTTTATGCGTCAATGTCAGTTAGCTATGCTTTTTTCTTTTGTCGGGTGTCACTTTGGCTGCTTGGTCACACGGGCCGATTATTGAACTCTTTTTTTTTTTTCAGGATGACGTTCCTAGGAGGTGGTCGAGCTTGCATGTACGGACTGTCCACATCTCTTCTTTTTCAAGTGCGGTTGACGGGCTAACCAAACAAATCTTGGGTTTTTTTGGCTTTACAGTGGTTTCAAATTCGCGGAGATGGAGATCAGTGCGTACTTTTTTTTTTTTTTTCGTAGCTTACTTAGGCTAGAATTGAATTGTTTGGTTCGCACACAGAACAAATCATCACGACGCTCATTTCAAGCATGCATTTTTCTCTGCCATCTTTGAGGGATGATGAACAAGGTAATAATAAGAAAGAGATATACTGGAAGATGAACGGTTTGCAAGTGCCCGTCGTACAACCGCCCTTTGGCGATGGGAAGACCTCACAGGTACCGTTGGACATCCGGGTGGTGCGCGAGGAGGAAGACTTTGTGCATTAAAGTGTCTTCACGCGGAGCGGTGGGAGGGAAGGTTTAAACTTTTTATCCAAATGGGGTTTTCTTGTTTAATTTTTCCCTTTTTCGGTTTGTGTCAAAAAGCGTTCCGATATCGGTCGGCGGTATTCCGTCCCCCCCCTTCCCGGTTGGTTATCTTTTATTGACCCAGTTTATGGGTGCGGGGATACTTACTACTTTTATATATATAAAGGTTCAGGCCTCGCTCGTCTCGTTTCCTGAGAAAACTTGGCCATGAAGGGATGACTTGCGCATTGTGGGTGTGTGTGATTGAATGAGAGGCACGAGTATCACAAGGATAAGGATATCTCTCTCTGGCTGGATAGCATCCTCCTGCTCCTGGACGGACTTCTCATGGACTTCCTCCTCGGGTGGTCCACTCGGACATTTCCGTGAAAGTGCCAGGAGACAAAACTCACTCGACAAAGACTGACAAACAAACAAACAAACAAACAAAACAAGCCAAACTTCCTACTTCTTTTTTTTTTATCGTGTGACCGTGAGCTTCTCATCACCTGAATGTAACCAGCGGCCGGTTGGATCCGAATCGAGGATCGAATTCTTACTCGGGAATTCCCTCATATACTTCCACACCGCCGTCCAATCCCGACACCGATGAACCATCCCGACACCGTTCGCACCAGCACGCCATTCGTTGTGGTCCTCGACCTTCTTGAACACAGTCTCCTCCAAAGTAGTATCCGCTTTACAAAGGATGGTTTGTCGGAGATAACGTAGACAATGTGTGATGTGATGACTTGCTCCCGTACGATTGGTGACGAATCCGACACGGATGACATCCAGACAGTGCATCTGATGGAACATCGCTACGTGGAATGGTCGTTGAGATGGTCCGAGATCGGTGAAACCGTCAGCGGGGAATTGGGTACCCCATTCCTCGTCATCGAAGAGGGAGAAGTGGTCGTTAGCCCTGTCGAGCTGTAAACCGACGATTGGAAGGTGTAGAGGAAGTTGAGCGGGGTAATCGCTACCCTGGTACGCTATAAGGGGGAAGGTGTATGAGTAACGAATGAAATGAAATGAATGAATGAGATGATTTTTACTGTATTCTTTAGGAGGGGTTGGAAGCAGCGATCCCAAATGAATGAGGTTGTAATAGGTGCAAACCAGGTTGATGAAGGTGATGATCAAGAGAGGGAGGATGAGGATGAGAGCAGTAGCCGAGGGTAAAAGCGGGGGCGGGAATGCGCGGCGGTTCTTCATTTGCCTCGGTGGAGAAGTCCACAGTTCCTCCTCCGCATGATGGACGACGAGCATGAGTTTTTATGTGATGAATATAAAAGGTGAGATGGGGGGGGGGGGGCATTTAATAATAACAAAAAAGCTGGGAGGAAGAGATAAAGATGTCATTGATTCTCATAAAGCGAGCGTGTGTACACAGGCTATCACTTATGGCTCAGGTCGAGAGCGTTGTGGCCACGAGTGAGCCCCCCACACTTGCAACCGGGCCGGAAAACCCCACCGATATGGTCACCTCCATCGAGGTGACTTACCCATGACTGACGAATAAGCCTACTCGATAAAGGAAGGGTCTTCTCTTGTGTTGTTGTGCATTAGGAAGATTACGTATTCTAGGCATCCTAGGATTTTTGTAATCTCCCTGATGTGGGTGGCTACTTTCATACATAGAAGGTACTTTCTAGGGCCGGGGAGGTGGGCATAAGAACACCCGGGCATATCCAGAGAACAGACATGAATCCGGTCAACCCCCCCCCCCCTCTAAATATGATCGGTGCGCACAGGTTAAAAAAAAACACACACACACTCGACGATGTTGCCCCTCTACGTGTATAATTTCGTTAATAAAAACATTCGCATTCGAACCAGAATAATCCTTCTTTCTTTTGCATTGCCATTGTGCACTAACACAGAACAACACAGAAATGGAGATGACCACCCCGCTAACCTGTCAAAAAAGTAAATCAATGTCCGAGAATAAAATAAACAATCAATCAATCAAACAAAATTAAGAAATTTCGCATACGAGCATCTATTATCCCATCTCACTACGCAGTTCCACATCCTACATAAAAATAATAATGATTCCATGAATCACATTCTTGAGAATGATTGATTGATTGATCTTGTTTCTTTGTTTCTTTTGGAGTTGTGGGGGGATAATAAATGAATTGGGTTTGCGTGTGTAAGTTTCCTGTCGCATGCGAAGACCGTGTGAATGAGAACTTCAAAGCTAAGCTCTATATAAGAATGACTCGAACGAGATAGCAGTCAACATCAACAACAGCCATCCATTGGAATAAAAAATAAAAAAATAAAAAATAAAAAAACCCCCAATTTTTCGAAGAAACAAGAGAGAGAGAGAGAGAGAGAGAGAGAGAGAGAGAGACGACAAGGGATGCGCACCTTATTGAAGATCTTCAATTTTCTCCTCTTCGCTCTCGTTGCCGTGAATGCTACGCTTGTGAAACGGGAGAGTAAGTTCGCCCTTTCCACCCTTCCCCTTCCTTCGCCCCCTCACCCCCTGTTTCCCTACACCCTTACTACTCCTATCGCTGTTTTTGTTCACTCAACTTTTTGAGACTGGAACAGCAGTGACGGTATATATATGTGCCTGTAAAAGTTTCACCAATAGAATATCTACTGAGTGAACAGGAGCGTACCATTCAATTTTCCCTCAAACTCCAGATAATGATGGCTTCCCAAGCTCAGAAGTATCGGTGCGTAATTTCTGATCTTTTTTTTTTTTTTTTCATTATGACCAATCCTTTGTACTTAAAAAAAAAAACAGTTTTGGTTTCAAAAATAAATCAACTTCCTGGAGCGCGATAGAGGAATGGATCTGCACCTGGTTCAAAGTCAAGTATTCCTTGCTTTTCTGATTAGTAAAAGTTGGCTGCCAATGACACCACACACGATGATAGTGCCAGTGCTGTGGTCTACCAAATTTATATTCCGATAGCATTCTTTTTTTTAACGTCTGTTCTTCGAGTGTAGTAGGGCTCCTCACCAAGGAGCCATGGGCATGGGTAACAGAAGATGTGAACCATCCCGTGGCCTCACTGCATCATGTGGTCATGACTGAGGCTAACCATCACATCATCAATTCATAGCCTAGCCGACCAGTGTGGTGCCAATAGATAACCACTGCCAACAAAACAAAAGCTAGAGAGAAAGCAGTAACCGAGGGTAAAAGCGGCGGGAATGCGCGGTTCTTCATTTGCCTCGACGGAGTCCACGGTTCCTCCGCCACGTGATGGAAGACGAGCATGATGATTATAAAAAAAGATGAGATGAGGTATTAAATAATAATAATAATAATAATAAGCTGGGAGGAAGAGATAAGGATGTCATTGACTCTCATCAATCACAAAATCGAAAATGAGAACCCTTGCTTTGTTCCCTCTCTCCGACCTGACCTGAATTCTCATAGATAGTGAGCTCGACCGATTCCGGTTGTTGTGGGTCCCACAGTTGAAACCGGGCCGGGAAATCCCACCTTGCTGCCCCTAATACACACTCGACCTTGGTACATTCGACCAGAATACTTCTTCTTTTGGCATTTTCATTGTGCACAAAAAAAAAAACAATCAATCAAGAATTTTCGCATGCGTGCATCCATTTACCCCCCCTCCACCTCCCACATATCACCACGAGTGAGTTTCACATCTTGTGTATGATGGATTGATTAATTTTGTTTTTTATATTTTTGGTGTGTGTGTGGGAGGGGAGTGGAAGGAGTATGAATCAATCAGCCACCATCGCTACACCCAGAAACACACAAAACACATACTGCTGAGCCTACTCTCTAGGAAGATGAGCAACGTCCCGATCATTAGTTCTAGAAGTCTCTTGATGAACGCCACCAGCCCATATCTGATCTCCTAACCGTACGTTCCAAAAACGTTGTGTGGAGGACGTACACAGTCAGGTGTGTAAAAAGGGTGGGGGGGTGGAAGGACAGACATACTCTCATAAACCATTGTGCGGAGCCAATCCGCGGTGAGTGCGAGGCAAAGTGTTCCCTAGATGGTGAGAGAGATAGAGAAGGAAAGGAGAGAACGCGCCCTTTGAGCTAACTGATCAAATGCAGACGTAACGTGCGTGAACTGAGATAATTGCTGTTTGTAGGTTCCGTTTGACCTGTGCGCGTATGTCGTCGAGAAGTTCTTTTCAGCACAAAGAAAAAGAGAGAGAGAGAGAGCTAGATTGCGTGTTCGCTGGACTACTACAAGCATTTGTAGATACCTTTATATACTTGTGGAAAGTCCAGATTTGTGGTGTATAGTAAGCAAGCCTTAGAGAGTGACTTTGAACAAAGACCAAGTGAAGACCATGCAATAAAGACGGCGAGGTGAAGACGGCGAGGTGAAAACTTTGACAATAAAGACGGGGAGGTAACGAGAGGGTATAAAGAATGGACGGGCAGGCGGCCCGGAAAGTGCACGACCTATGTACTGATAAGGGAGATATTCGTCGAATGCTCGCACCTTGCATTAATCGCTTTGTAGTATAGTAAGATGGTTTTCTAAACTAAGATCGAATAAAAGTCAGAAGTTTTCTTAGTTCAGGGCTCGTAATGAAAGAGAAAAATGAGTGTAACCAAGAGTGGCGACAGCTAACGGTTTCATGCTCAACGCCTGAGCCATCCTTACACCATCAAGGGCTTAGCGCCAACGCCAACTGAAATGATGATAGTGGAGAAGAGAATGGAGAGGATCAATGAGTTGCGCATCACGTTTCGCGGTGGGGCACTTCTTGTTTGTTTGATTTTTTTTTTTTCTCTCTGAATGATATAGAACGGTCAATTAGTCAGTCAGCCAGTCAGTCAGCCAGCCAGCCAGCCATTCTTATACTTGAACTCAGGGTGTTTTTTTATTTTTTATTTTTTCAAAAGGTAGTTTGGGTGGACAGATTTCGCCAATGGGCATGCACTTTTTTGCAGTTTACGGCTTTCCTTCCCCCCCCCCCCCCGCTACATGGAACGCATGGAATTCGACAAAAAAAACCAAAAAAAAAATAAAACCAAAAAGAGAACACTCTGATTTTTTAAACGGCTCTGTGTACACAAATACGGGTGTCCCAACCAACCAGCCCCCAAAGCAAAGGACGGCCTCTGATAGAAGAAAAGAAGATGAGGCCATACTGATGCTTAATCGGTTGTGACAAACTAGATAAAGGAAATGATGGCTTAAATCGGGTGCGTCGAGTGTAGTGCGGCTGTGTTAGATAAGGAAGCTACCTATTTAATAAGTAGTAGCTCTATCACGTGGCGTGGCCAAAGAAAAAACAAGATAAGTCCCTCCCTCAAGTTGCCGTTATTTTTTTTAATTTTTTTTTTCGAATCAAAATCCCTTTAATCCCAACCCCTTCCCCCTCCACCACGAGAGGTAGGAAAAACAGTCGACTTTATTTATCTTTAATTAGAACTGTTCCAAAATTCGTGGGTGTGATTAGTTATCTATCCGTCACATCACGGGGGAAGGGGAAAGGGGAAAGGGGAAGCGGAGGGTTTCAAATCTACCCGTCACTACCAAAGACAAGGACAGAAAAATAACGTACTTCTTCTGAGCCTCTCCGGATCTAGAAGTCTCTTGATGAACGCCACCGGCCCATATCCCGTCCCCTGTTCAAATGAATAAATTAAGAATTCGTATATCGAAAACGGCTGTGCTTTGGTAGGGGGGAGGGGAGGGGGGTTGGAGGAAGCGGGGGTAAGGGGTGACGGAAGAGCATACCTGTGGGCGTGGCACACACAGTGACCACAAAGGAGATGAGGACAGAGAAGATCATCAATGGGGTACGCATCCTGTTTCTCGCTTCTGGTAATTATGAGAGAGGGGCTTGGGTGCTTGTTGACTCGTTCTCTTGGTCCATTCTTATAGATCTTTGAGCTAGGGTGGTGGTGGTGGGGGGGGGACTGAAGTTCTGAGTTTTTTCAAGGGCTTCGCACGAGCCACGCCTAGAATGACACAATCCTGGGCAAGAGAATCTCATTCAAATTCAAATTATTTTGTCAGTGGCAGAACAGGACAAGTCTAGTTCATGTGTGTGTGTGTGTGTGTGGGATATAACGATATTGAGATATCGTGGGTTGGGTGGATGGATGGATGGATCCTCGCACCACATCTACCGAGAGATCCTTGTTTAGCGACGGGGTTTAACCATCGAAGGAAGAGATGGTCTACAAACGGAGGGGTGGACATGATCATTTCCATGTGTCGGTCTCACTGAGTTTATCATTGCGGCCATAAAATGACTACCTTGGGGGGATAAGCCATGAGAAATCTTGCTTCTGGAAAAAACAAAAAAAAAAAAAAAACATTCTGAGAGCATGGGAGCTTCGAGGTCAGGTCATCTACCTGGCACATCTTCCGATCTTCTTGGTTGGAAGCGCAATTAATTATCAGATATGTAAACACTTCGTGGTGGTGTGGGTCAGTTTGTTAGTTTTCCCATGCCCATGTATATAGAATTAGTTATGGACCCATGATGCACCTATTTAACCATGCTTTCAAGCCAGTCAGTGTGCGTCACGATAACGGGGAGGAGGGTGTGTATATAGTTATCGATAACCCATATAGGCAAACCACAATAAGATGGCCGGTTTTCATTTTCACACACCCAGCCAGGGGGACACTACTGGCCTTCTGAGGTAATGATTAATTTACAAAAAACGAAACAATAATAATAGGTACCTCCCCTTTCCCAACCCCCTAACTTCTCTGTATGTCAAAGACGAGAACAAATTGGCCCAAAAGACACAGACACAAAAAAAAACAACCCATACCCATGTATATATAGATATATGATACCTACCCAACCGCGCGCTAGGCGCAACCGAGGTGCTCCATTTTTTTTTTGTTTTTGTTTTTTTTTTTGTTTTTCTTACTCTGATGATTTTTTTAAACCATCCTACCACCAACGTCTTTGGGTTCAAAGCTTTCTCGGTCAGTTTTTATGATGTGCATGCTGATGTCGCTGATGGGCACCGTGGCATCCGTGAACGCGGTGGTGGAGCACTCAACGCGAACCCGGGAAGATGGGACATTCCATGACGCCATTCCGCCGGCAGTCTGTTTAGTGATATCCGGAAGGCCACGCGCCACGCGTATGATGATCAAGGTAGGAGCGATACCCTGCATGACCAACATTAAATAGTGGTTGGGTGAGTAGATATAGGAGGAAAGGGCGCGCATTATTGGATAGTAAATACCAATAAAATAAAATAAAACTTACGTATATTTGTACGGCGATAACAGCGATGATCGCTTGTGCGGGATGTTTAGCCGCGAACAAGGCTACGAAAAGGATTTGGGTGATCAAGTAGAGAAAACCGGACTCGACAACGATTGCGATTACATGTCGTGCGGTACGAGAAGGTGGATGAAGACCACGTAGGCTTGGATGACTTTCTGGGGAGAGATACCAAATTCGAAAGGCTATCAGGAGGGTCACTATGGCGTTTGTGGCGAGAGGGAGAGCGTAGCCTGCAGTTGCGAGAGGAACGAGTGCGACGGGAGCGACGGGTGCGCTTGGGTTGATACCAAGTAAGAGGTGAGATACCTCCGCCACGCAAGCTGACAAAAAAATAATTAAACGTTATTATAGGGAAGAGTGGGTGGAGATGCGTATGCGTTACCAAAGCCAGCCACAGCGCAGAGGGATGGAATGATGATCACAAAGTAATTCTTTCCCCAGATGAGCCAGCACCGATAAATGAGAATGGCATCCCCGATGAGGTCGGCGACGGAGATGAGAAGGTCGGCGCCGATCAAGGGATTAGTCTCGTCTGCATAATGATTCACGCCTATCTCTTTCTAGAAAGTAAAAAAGAAAAAAAAAGAAAAATACAAATACCGAAGATCGAAATTAATAAAATAAAGGAGGGAATAAAAACGGGAGGGAGTAACGTACCAGTGTAATATAAAAATGATTAAATTCGATTGCGAAATGGGCGGTACAGACAAGGAAGAGCAAGGTGCTGGCGATGACAATCGGAGCGTTGATACGTCGCTTGGCTTGCCTCATTTTGGAAATCATCACCATAGACAGGATGAACAAAATGAAATACGCCCCTGTGCCAAATAAAAATAAATAAATAAATAAATAAATAAATAAATATGTCTGCTTGAAAAGAAAGAAAGGAAAAGGAAAGAAAAGAAAAGATTCACTATACGTACCGTACGTGACTGCCTCGCAGGCAAAGCCGATGAGAGCTGCCATGTCATTAGAGAGCGCCATGGTCGGTGGTGTGATTTGTGATACGTATAGGCTTGCTTGCTTGTCACCCTCCCTCTCAAATAAAGAAAGAGAAAGAGAGAAAGAGGAGTGCGTGCGTGCGTGCTTGTGTGTGTTATTTTATATGTGATGCGACAGAATTTAGGACATCGAGTCGTATCAAAGCGATACAATCATGAAAACGTCACGTCAAAAAGTTAGTCTGCCTGTGCTCTTCGCTTTAACCTCGTTCACTCACGAACTCCCATGGATCGCCTCATTGAAATAAGGAATGCGGATTTCCGAATTATCAAATTTTATCTTTTTATTTTTTTTTATTTTTTTTTTCCCTTCTCAAAAGGGAGAGAAGTGAATGAGAAATTTAGACCTTGTCTTGAGCATGGTTGGTTTGGTTTGCCACTTGATGTCCCTCCTGAGAAGGTTGCTCTGATTAGAAAGGATAACTGAGGGCGGTTTAGTACGAGTATGTTTGAAAGGGTCACACGAGGTCAATGAATGATATGATTTTTGAAGTTACGAGAGTCGCATGAGATTTTGGAATATATTGAACATACCCATAAGGTCAGTGTATTCTTGGCACATAGTGCATGCAGAGAGAAGTCGTCGGTGTTGTTATCCATCACCATCACCAGGTCCAACAAGAACCTGAACCTGAACCTGAGACTGTGAGAGAACCTTGGTGCCGTTATTCCCACGATCGATGGCTTAACATTTGAAATTCAATCGCCGGCGAGTGGCCCGTCGGATCCGGGTCGAGAACAAAACTACTCTCGGGTACTTCGGGCTCTCAGGGAATTCCCCCTCCTTACATAGTAGCCTGTGAAACTTCGTGACTTGACTGAACCCCCAAAGATAACTAAAATGAAATCCAGGCCAGGTATCGTATCTATCTGCTATTTGAGTGTGGGTGTGTGAAAGATTGTGACTGTGGAAAGATCATTATGCATCGAGTGACGGGATCGGTGAAAGTTGAAACATTTTATCTCTACTGGAGGAAACGGAAGCGAGAAATTTCGTATTCCGTTCCCACTGTTCCTTTTTCGTGGTCGTTGGTTCTCTCTGACCGCAGCAGACCGGCCGAACGTTTTTTTTATTCTCGAGGACCGTAGAGGAAGGAGAAAAAAAAGAGAATAAGTGTTTGTGTGTGGAGGGTATGATGGCTATAGCTATAGTACAATTCCGTGATTTTTCCTGAGATAAAGCGTATCGGAATACGGGAGAACCGGATTGGCTTAGATAGAGATGGAGAGTCCAAAGAAACCCCCATTTGCTTGCGTCGGAGTTAGGCATCGCGAGTATAAGTGGAGATAGACAGGGTCTCTCCAGGGAAGGGGTAGAAAATGGATGGTTAAAGGCTTCACTTTGCTCTCAGAATTCCTGAAAGAGCAAAAAAAGGGTTCCGTTTGACAGAGAGTGTCTGTCTGTGTTTCTTCATGGAATCCCTCTAATAGGGATAGGGTGATAGCGCTAAGGAGAAGTACAAAAGTTCCAAGATCACAGCCACAGTGCACACACACATACTTGAAGGGGTGTTGGTACTTGCAACCCCGTCAAATTAGAGCGTCTTCATCAATAAAAATAATGAGCTTCTCAGTCTGATGGATAATTGTATGAGACGTGGGAGATTGGGCATATGCATCACTCAAGGCGTGGTGGATGAGAACGAACGCCTCCGATGCAGTGACCTTGTGGCCACAGCCACGAGACTTTTGTGGGATTGGGCGAACGGATCGGATAACCCCGATCCTACACTATTTTTATTTTGTTTTATTTTGTTCTTCTTTCGAACCTGCAGATCGGTAAAAGGAAGTTCATCTGAGCACCGGCTCCAATGATGATCATCCAATCCCCTCGTGGTATCATCTTTTTAAAGTTTGTACGTACGTCGGGTGTAATTCCAAGAAAGGTGAGTCTCATACCCAAGTTTCCAAGGTCTCTCTCCCACGTAAATCACGTGTAATAATAATTTCAATCGATTGGGAGACGCAGGGGGGGAGGGCAAAGGGATGCTGCCAGCGGAAGGAGGACATAACTTTTAGCCTCAATGGCATGCAGTGTGTGCTGCCCCATTTCCTCAGTAAGGAGTTTTCCGGTCGCATTCCCAGATAACGGAGGTGAGCTAGTCGTTCCCCAGTCTCCTCCCCCTTCTCAGCATACAGGGATTTCAAAGTATCATTAGTGCACCACGAATGAAGAAGTACACTCCACTCAATCAGGAGGAACGATTGGGGAAGGGAGAAGAGGTTTCAACCTACGACGACGACGACGACAACGACAACGACAACGATATCTCAACGAAGGGTAAAGTGACCCCCGCCTTACCCCTGGACAAAGTGGTTTACGCCACCATCGTCCTTGTCGTCATCAATGTCATATGCATGATCCTCGTAGCGCGCCAGACCAAAATCATTGCCAACGCCTTGAGGGAGAGTTTGAGTCTGGTCGATACAAGAAGTCTCTCAAGGCCGCCGCAGTATGGCCTGTGAGAGTCAGGACGGGCTGTGGATGTAGTAGCGCTGAATTGGGGTTGATTTGCCATATCAGATGTAGTGTGAATTAAACAGCTGTATCTCGTTCCCCCGTTTCAGTTCAGTGAAAGCCGACGAGCGTGGTCAACGGTAAGAAGATCAGATTCTGACAGTGATAGAAAACGATTGCATTCACGATCTGTCACGCCTGAGAATGAGAGCAGGGGGAGCAGGGGTGAATGGACTGTGCTCTCTGGCGTATGCCCATGCCTACTGTTTTTGAAATATAACCGCATCACGTGAAAGTCACCCGTGCACCAGTCATGTGATCTTACATCCCACGGCGTTGCCTTTTTTTTTTTTTTTTGGAATCAAATTTATTCGCGCTTCAGGGTGCGTCCCAAATCGCGCGGCTACTACGGTACAGAGCAGCTATTAGGCGGACAATGGTAACTACTTGTGAGAAAAGTAGCGAAAGGGAAAACCTCACTTGGAGGAAAAGGATTAACTAAAGAGTGGAGATAAAAGGATCGACTCTGGGTGTGGGAAGAGAAAGTGGCATGTCAAGGATATGGTGGAAGGGTAAAGACCGATTGTGAAACTACAAACAAAGACTTACCCGATGTCACCTGCTCAACTCAATCAGGCTCGCGAGGTCGAAGGGAAGAAGGCGGCGAGGTGAAAGTGCATGAGTGCTGGATGAAGTTTAACAGGTCCTCAGAGAGGAACCTGTTGGCGAAGATGAGGGTCTAGTCCATGGGAGAGGAAGAGACCGGGGGAATAGGGTGATGCGGTAGCAATGCTCAGCACGGCGTTGCCATTGCTTAACTCTGTCGTCAACAACTCTATCAACAACGGTAGTATCGCATGCACACAGTCTTCACGTGCAGCATCGTCTGTTGCTCCGTTTTCCTCGTGTTTTATACCTCTTCTTCTCTGCACCTGCATCAGTGTCGAGCATAGCTGGAACGACGAAAAAGGAGATGCAGGAGGAGATGGCGCGTAGGCTTCTGAACCTTCCCCACAATTTGTCTTCTAGCCTGGTTGCCCACCGCCTTTTTTTCCTTTGCTCACGGTGATTCTTTGTTCACCTTGTCTCGACCCTGGACACTCGCTGTGCCACCTATGATCACCTTTATCTAAAATGCTCTGCCTCAAACCTCATCCTTGTTACAAGCCCCCATCAGTTTCCCCTCGCCACTTATCTCACCATCACTGTTCCAGGATGCAGCTGGATATGATACCACTTGTGTCTGATGTCAATCATTGAAGGAAAGGATACTGTCGTGCGTTATCACAAATCTTTGTTTCGTGTTCCCTTTGGTTCCACTACCTTTTACTCACGTCACTTAGAACCGCTCTCCTTCATTATTCCTTCAACCTTACCTGCGTCCGTGGTTCTTTGTTTCCCTATGCCAATTTTTACATGCCACATTGGTTTGGAACTCGTCTTACATTGATCCTGTTGTATATACGGACATATGTCTTGACCGTGAAACGAGCATCATTTAACCTCCTTTGATAGAAGAAATTCTAAGCCTAACCCACTAATGCTTACAGTCAACAGCCGGCAGCATGGCAGTTCTACAACTAGAACACTAACAACAGCTACTGCGCAGACTGCGCAAAAGAAGACTACAAACAAAGATATACAAAGAGATGGTCTGTTTGATCCGAGTCCTTATCTAATCTAATCTAGCTAATTTTCTAGATGTCTGAAGCATCTCCAGACACATCCTGTGTCAACAGGAGATTCCTTTTCTTTCTTTTTGAGAAACTGAATGGTAGCTGCATGGGTGTGAGAGCTGAACAGATCAAGAAGAACTAAGGCTTACAAGTATGATTATTATGAACCTAGATGCCTGTTTTGACCAAAACCACAAGAGTATTCATCTTCTTACAAGTGCAATTTCAGCAAAAAAAAAAAAGAATGATTTTCCAGTTTATACATCTACATCTAATTCTAAGATGCGAAATAATGTTTATCAGTGGGATAGAGCTCAGCCCGCAATCTCGGCCTCCTGCGTCCTGGGCATCGCCTAGCCCATGAATTAAAATACGGGAAGTACACAAGAAAGGAACGAGATAGAACAACAATGTGAGAGTGAGGAACAGGGTATTGATACTGCAACTCTGAGAGCATGACAATTCCATGCGGCAACTCAAAAATGATAGAGATCAAGAAGGACCATTTGCGGATGTACGGGAGTGCCGTTGAGCGTTCTGAATCACAGTGCCTGTCCATGAAAAACCAGTGAATGGACTCTACCTCATCCTCATCGACCAGGTCCAACTCATTCTCCCGGGTCGGCATTGTACGGGAATTCATAACCCGGGGCTGTCTTGCCCACAGGTGCACATTCCAATTCTGAATTATCGTTGTGAGTGGTGCCAGTTGCACTAGACTCGTTTTGGGTAAATCTAAAGTTGCCCATGGTCACGACAGAATGCGGGACACCTGCCACCCCTGATACGTGCATTCCTTTTCCTTCAAGGGCAAGTGAATTTAACTGCAAACATAAGCCGGGATTGATTTGTTCAGTATGACATACACTTCTACGTAGGCCAAACAGCGCACCGTAGGTAAAACCATCTCAAGGTTGCTTCGCTCGGCCATGCGCTCACGCAATCGTGTGCGCGACAGTAATGTATCATAAATCATCTGAGCTCCTTTCCTGTGAATATGCGGCATCAGTCGAGGGCAAATGCCACTCACGTGTGTGTATATCGAACCAGATGTCATATCAAAAATGACAAAGATAGCCCAATCTGGCAACAAAAAATATGTCGCTAATCCAGCGATAGACCAGAGTGTCGCAAAGAGCCCATTCTTAATGACGTTGCGGATGAGATGATTTACGATTCTGTCTGATTTTTGCAAACCGCTACGCGACGACAGAAGCACTCGAGAAAGGGAGGCTACGCAAGAAAAATGGTTGATTCAACCTGTGACATGTGAGAAAAGGGCGTACACATGATGAGACATTCACAGACTGCCTGTATTGTGTGCCAGACAACTGACATTGTTCGCTGCGAAACGGTGTATTGAGTTTGAGGGCTTAGGCTTATACATATATCAATAGGCGATCGAGTGGTCCGATACAACAGCATGCTTACTACTTCTTCGAGATCCAAGTTGTCACGAGATTGACCAGCCTGATGACAAAGGCAGAGATCGATAATGTAATGACCAGTCTGCTCTGCAGGCGGCTTGACGTCAGCTTGTGAATACTGAAATTGGAGAAAGATCAGGCAATCAAGCACAATTGTGTTGATTGACTACTAACCGGGCAGCCAGAAATATATTCGCCGACAAAATAAGGATGCATTGGCATACGGCATTGGCAGGCCCCTCCCATGTAGCCACTTAAATAGACATGAGCAGGTGGACACGCTCGCAATGTAGAACAGACCCTTGGAAGCTGTGTGAACAGACCTAACGATGCTACAAACGGAAGTGAGAAAGGTTTTAATGAAAAAAGTGAGAAACTTGCTAGACATTCCAAGCCATGACCCAAAGCCTGGATTCAGTGTCAGATGGATTGGTATTTCAGAATAAAATATCGAAGACAAGAACGTACAGGGAACTTTGGAGGGCAACGATGACAAACAGTGCAACGATAAAGGTTCTATAAAATTGAGTTGCAATGCAACGTGAAAGGGAACTGGTGCTCACATTAACCGTCTCGAGTCCTTGAACCCTACCAATACACAATTATTTCTAGTCTCTGCGACCGGTAATAGAAGCGAACTCACCACAAGTCCAATAAGAATATATTTGTTGGCTTATCACCCCAAAAAGATATGTATTTACTGTTGAGGGGTTAACCAAGACATCGATGTCGAGAGTATCTCAACGCCTACATAAGATTGCTAGTAAGAGAATGCCTATCAAGCAAATGAAGGTGGTCAGACCAGAAAGGGAGAGAGAGGCGTTGATGGCTTGCCTAGGACTCTGGTTTCACTGAAGGGGGATTCGGCCATGGCAGGAGAAAGGGGGAGGAAATAGTGGACAGTGAATTAAAGGGCATCCACTGGTCAGTTTACAGTATATATTGTGATTGTGGAATCGTTGGCGGCGATAGACGCTGGCCCGGTTCAACACAATTTGGTTCTAGTTGGTCTTCTTGAACCGGACGTCGGTGGAGAGTTGCGGCTCTAGCATTGAAATAGGGTACAAAAATAATGGGGCGAGGACGAGCCACCGGAACTGGCTCGCAGCTGGGGCGCCCTTTCTGTTTGGAGAAATCTAGGGCAAATCTAACTGAAAAATCATCAACCGGTGGCGTTTGCTCAAGAAACGAGCTAGCAAGCGAGCGATATCATTCTCTAAAAAAAATCAATTAAAACAAACGCCGCAAAGCAACACGTGACGTACAATATGCACCCGGGTATTTCCACTTTGTTACATCTGGATCAGCAACAAGAACGACGGCTCATTTACTTTTCAGTTTGGACTGCAACATGATTGTTGCTCCTGGACTTGACTTGATGTCGGTCCTTCATCAACAGTCCTCATTCCCATAATACCCTCGGCCCCTCTTTCAAATTTTGTGATGTATCACTAGTATTGACTCTGTGAGAACGGTGATGCCACTGATCATGTTCGCCGTTAGGTACTCATGCTACCACCACATTTGCTGCTTAGTCCCTCGAGATGAGCTGCAATTGTCGGGTGGCGTGCGATCTACCCTCTCAACCAGAATTCTGGTGGATATTTACTTCCTCGACATTCGGATGGATGGCTTAGAATATCAATGAGCTTGATGACTACCTTTCACAGGCAATCGAGAAAGTCTCTAATCCTATTGCTTGACAATGGGATCATCAGAAGGTCTATCCTAAGTTGTTGGCCATGGCATTTAATTACTACTACCCCTCCCTCCCCTGCTGCTGCTCCCTCTTTGTTCCCCCCCCTTCTTTGGGCACCTGGCCCACTCACTTTCATTAGTGGTCTGGCCTGCAAGCTCCATGTTCTAGAAGACTCCCAATGCTTGTCAGATTAAGGGGGCTTTCTTAGTGGTGTGGGTAGCTTAGGCTACCGGGCTTGTACTTAGGTACCGCATCGTGTTATAAATCTGATTTATAAAAGAAAATGAATCTAAGAAGATTATTTGTCGACTTGAAACGTTGTCGACTCGAAACGAAACGAAGTCGGGCCAACTTTGCAGCCGACCGCCTGACATAAGAAACAATACGAAATGATGGGCGATTGCCAAGGCGCGCATAAATAAAAAAGGATGCGATGGTAGCGCATCAAAGTTCAAAGTTGACCATCTCACGCCCTGACGCCTCACAGCTACTACCGCCGTTCGCGGGAATGCGGGAATAGAGTTTTTCCATATATCATACATGCATAGACAGGACACCCACAAACTAACTAGAGCAGTCCAATCGATTTGAAAACTGTAAACTAAGTGACACATCAGAACGCGCGCGTGTCAGGCACATCCGAGTCATCGACCCTTGGTGTTCAATCTGACTGACGACAGAGCTGGAGGAGAGTATCGATACGTATGCCATTTTAGAGCAATTGTGGTTTTTTAAACCGACATAAAGAGGTTCCCTGGAATAAATGAACTAATGTTTCATCCTGAACTGGCGTGTTTGGGCCAGCATTCACAGCTCACCCAACTCTCCCCACCGCTGACATCCCTAAAGCGGTAACATTGTCACACGACTGTGATTTGTAATACTATTTATTTTAAAAAGGAAGTTATTGTTAAATATTTATTTTAAAAAGGAAAGTTATCGTTGATCAACAAAACATCATTACAAATCAAAGTCATGTGACATGTAGACAGGTTTTCAACCTGATAGTGAAAGACCGGCTCTGCTCATTGCGATGACCTAGGGCCTAGCACGAGTGCACTCGTGAGTTACCCGGATCCGAACTCGTGGGTATTTAGATTAGATAATCCCATACTCGGATCCGCATGAGTATGTTCCCACGGATCACCCGGAGCCGCGAGTCCTATACTCGCACGGATCCGAGTACTCGTGGGTATACTCGTAGGTTTACTTGTAAGGTTTGAGGCAGCCAGAGATCTTCATCTTGCATACACAGAAAGAATATATATATTACTACACTCCCACGAAGTTTCAAGTCAGATCATGCATCCGATCCAAAATAAAACAAGAATCAGTTACAATATCTATTGAAATGCGAAAAAACGCGAAAAAACGCGAAAAAACGCGAAGTGTGGGGCGCGCCGATCGGACCGTGCATTGCCTTCCTATCTAGGAAGGTAGGCTTAAGAATGCACGCGTCGGCACACGTCGGTACAGAGATGCCGGGATCACGCCTAATTGATAAGATCAAAACGCGTTCACAATTAATTAGATACTTAGGATGTACATCTAAGTGATAAGATCAAAAATGCGTTCACATTTAATTAGATACTTGGGATATACATCTAATACAAGTGATAAGATCAAAAATGCGTTCACAATTAATTAGATACTTGGGATGTACAACTAAGTGATAAGATCAAAAACGCGTTCACAGTTAATTAGATACTTAGGATATACATCTAATACAAGTGATAAGATCAAAAATGCGTTCACAATTAATTAGATACTTGGGATGTACAACTAAGTGATAAGATCAAAAATGCGTTCACAATTAATTAGATACTAAAGATATACATCTAAGATAATACAAGTGATAAGATCAAAACGCGTTCACAATTAAATAGATACAAGTGATAAAATCAATTCTGCATAACCCTATATATAATATGTTGTGTGTCTTTACCAGTGAGGCTGGGTGGCTTAGTGGTTAGAGCACCGGACCGAGCTTGTTCCCGGAGGTCTTAGGTTCAATCCATGTTTCAGCCATTTCTGTTCTAGGTTGACGAGCCTAGTAAAAAATAATTTTATATAATAATATTCCCACGAGTATTCCGCGAGTACCCGTGCGGGTACCCGGGGTGCCAAAATCAATACCCGGATCCGCATGAGTATTTTCCCACGGATCACCCGGATCCGCGAGTATCAATACCCGCGAGTTTTCCCACGGCTCTACTCAAAAAACTCGCGAGTTACCCGGACTCGTGCTATGCCCTATCCGATGACCTCACCCCCCTCACCTCCATGGCTTATATTCTTCACTTGCAAACCTTACATTGAGGATTTGCTCACCTTTATCCAGGACACACAGGCCTTCACAAGGCCTCCTTCAGTGAGATGACCTCATGAGCTAAATTAAGTCTGAGTTGGTGATGTTGGGTAGTATGAGTAAGTTCAAGTTCACCCTTCTTCTCCAACACACAGGCTCTGTTCCCCTCTCCACTCCTTCTCTATTACACACTATCTCTCTTGTTTCCCTCTACCAAGAGGTTTTGCACATGGTGGTTCCCACCCTTCTCTCATGTTCACAACAGTAGTTACTATGTACTGGTAGTAGCTGTGTGATTTGGGCAAGGCCCTGAAGTGTGAATAAAATTGATTTCAAAAAAAAACCTAATAGTTAACAATGGTGATTGTCAAGGGTTTTCATACCCATGTGGGTAAGTGCCATGGGTTTTGCCAGGTATGGGTATGGGTATATGGCTCCCAACCTGTGGAAACCTGTACCTGTGTGGCAGGTTTGGTGGGTATAGGTGCCAATTATGCAGCATTGACAAGATCAGTAGAAATTCTAAGATAAAACACATCTGCAGCCACAAAAATACAAGATCTCATCTGATGTATGCTACAGGGTGGCTTTAAATATGTTTGAGTGTTATCCTACAAAATATCAAAGCAGATTAACAGTGCAATGTAAAATAAAATTCTTATCAGTGATCCACTTTCTTGAAAATCATGATGCATCTGTTTTATTAATGCACAACCAATTCTGCCAGTCTGGCACTATCTAAAATTAGTGCTTAAAAGTCCAGTTTGTTGAACTGGAAAAAACTGGTAACTGCACTGAACCAAACTGAAAATAAACTGGACTGCTGGTTGCAGTTCATCAAATTCTCAAGAGGCAACTGGTTGCAGTTTCACAAATTCAATATTTTATTAAAGCAGTCTAAACCAGTCTGAACTGGTCCTATTTCCAGATTGTTAGGTAATACATCACCTGACCATGAAGCCAGGAAATTAATACCCACAGCATGGATTGAACCCAAGACATCCAGAACAAGCCAAAATGTGCTGCTCTAACCACTAGTGATGTGCCTGGCCCGGCTCAGAGAAACTAAAAGCCAAAGCCGCCGGCTCAGGCCGCGGCTTTCAACAGCACATACAAGTGCATTAGCAATCGTCAAAATCAGTAGAAATAGTGGTTGATTTGGGTCACGTGATCATGTTTATCGCGGCATTTCAAACTTTTTCTTCGATATAGCTTTGCAATACGTAACACACTAAGTCAGATTTGGATTAGCTGAACTATAACTACTAGTTATATGTCATAAAATTCTCTCTGCCAAAAGCCGCGGCTTGGGCCAAGCCGGGCCAGGGCCAAGCCGTCTGTGGCGGCTTTGGCTCGGCCCAGACTTCAGGAAAGCCGGAGCCGCCTCAGGCCGAGCCAAAGCCGCGGCTTTTGGGCCAAGCCGGGCCGGAACATCACTACTAACCACTGAGCCACCCAGCCTCACCAGTGGAGTTGTTATGCCTGGTGTGGGCATTCAACATGACATGTGCAATCATGTAGCAGTATACAAAAGTCTTTGTATACTGAGTCAACAGTACATGGAGTCAGGGGACAAGTCAATACTCAGGAGCTAATCCCTAAGTACCATTGAGCAGAAAGTGCCAGAAGCACTGAGTTGGATTAAAAGCAAGTTCAGAGATCACCCAGAAGGTAATGCACCAAGTTGATTAAGAAGTTGAGTCTAAGGAGTACAGGCTATCTAGATGGGCCTTATATACATAATAGACATTGGAGTCTGAATTGGAGCTAAGTACATATTGTATCAACAAAGTCACAATATAACTACAAAAGGGGATGGAGCAGGGGTGGGCCAGGTGAGAATATACATAGACATATCCAGTATAGTCATGATTCTGGTGGGAAAATATGTAAGAGTCTTTGTGTAATGTATGAGTCAAAGATAAGCACAGCATGAGTCAGACATAAGGAATAAACAAGTACAAAGAGGGCTGCAATCACAGTCAACAGAGGCCAAGCATGGCCAAACAAGAGGTCACATGACAGAGAAAGGAAAAAGATGACATAGTGGGGTTTGTAACATTACCCCCTCTTTAAGTCCTAGCAGACCCAGCTAGATTGGCATACTGTCATCATCCTGTACCAGTGACAGGTAGTCATTGGCTACTGCATAGTGGTCAGTGTCATAATTCTCCTTGTCTTCATCCATGTTACGACCTACCCAGCATACCCAACAGACGGCAAGATGTGGGGGACACACAAGCAGTGACAGTAGCTGCATGGGGTCTGCAAGGACATCGCCAGCTTAGTCATGATGTCCCACACTGAAGTCCAGAAGACAGATATGGCATGAGGTACAGAAGCAGATCACGTGACAGTAAGGTTTGATGCCTCATGTACAGAAGGACCCTGAACCTTAGTTGACATGAGAAGACAGTGGCACTGGTTCTGATGGAAGGTTCCATAGTCACATGTCCAGAACCACAGTGCTTAGATAGACAGATAAGAACCCTGATGACTAAGCTAGTCCAGCATGTATATATACCCTAGCTAGTCTTGCTCAGATGGTTCCCCATCTTGAGCTTTTGTGTCAATCAGAAGTCTTGTGGACCTTTACTTCCTTCCTTGCATCTCACCACCCAAACTCATCCCTTTGGTACTCGTCCTCTGTGACTTGTACACTGAGCCTGTGACTTTGGTAGACCCTGTGTTGGACTTATTGTCTTCTGCATCGTTTCAAGATCATCCTGACCTTGTCTCTGTGACCTAGCCACCTGCACTTGACTGCATATGCCCCTCTGAGCGTAACAATCCATTGGGCAAATGTGTGTTTGTAGAAAACCATAGGGCCCTCAGTGTTACGTCTGGTGCAGGACGTTCCTAGTGATTGGCAGGGGTAACCCTGGGGTATCCTCATTGGTACCCATACCCGTACCTGTGGGTTACCTGTGGGTCACCCGTGAAAATGTGTGCAAGTTCTTTACTTGCATCGTGCATTTTGGATAACTGGCCTGGGCCTTCCCAGACCAAGAAGATACACAACATGTTCATTTGTGGCTGCTTAAGATCCCTCAATGACTCTTTTTTTATGTTCAGAAGATTAAGATAATTAATTATTCCATTTTTATTTTATTATTCTGCTTTCAATTTTATACAAGCACAACTAAAATCCAGTATACAGCGATGATTAGATAGGATGTTATAGAACATTGATGAAAAGCCTGTCAGATAACCACACGGAATGCAAAAAAAATTGTTGAACACATAGAAATTGGTAGGGGTAACCCCTGGATAATTGTTTTGATACCTGGGTTACCCATAAAATGAAACACGTGCAAGTTCTTTACTTGCATTGTGCATTTTGGACATCCGGCCCAGGAGATCCTGGTCAAGGAGATATGCACTTGGACACAATGCGTTCATTTATGGCTACTCAAGATTCCTCAAAAATTGTTGGTTTATGTTCAGAAGATTAAATTTACATTATTATTTTATTATTCTGGTTTCATTTCATACAAGTGTGACTGTCCTAGTCCCTGGATGCACATTTCTGCACATTTAAGTCAACCTTCCTTAATAGGAAGGAGGTCAGACCACCATGTGATGCAATGTAGTTGCTGCCCCATGCAGCTTGTAGACACACATGGGCCTTGTTTCAATAAAGTAATTTGATAATTAGATTATAGAATAGTCTATATTAGTCTAGAGTGTATTTTAGATAGTGCCAGACTGGCATACAGTGGGTCAAAAAACTGTCCCAATGTTTGCACCATTTCTAGTATTCACTCTATAGCACCTCAGCATTTAGGAATCTGGTTATGGTGTGGCTGTATGTCTGAAAGCCCTGCTTCCTGGCTACCATTCCCAATTTGGATCAAAGAGATTGGCCATGATATAAGCATTTTATGATCAAATCAAATCAATCAATCATTGGGACAGTTTTTTGACCCACATTTTAAATCCACTATCTGCCCAATTACTACTTTATTTCACCCCTTTTTGCCTTGGTAACTCCTTGAATCCTTTTAGTCATCCTTTCTATAACCTTTTGCCATCATTCTGGTGCATTTTTATTCCACTCCTCCACCACCCTCTCCCACAACTCAGGCACCCCCTTGACTGGTTAAGATCCTTCTTCAGATCCACCCAGAGGTGTCCAATGGGGCTAATATTTCAAGGGATTGGGCTATCCATACCAGGCTTCAATATTCCTGTCTTAAAACTGCTGGTTTGCCTTCTTGAAATTGTGTTTTGGGTCATTGTCCTGCTGAAACATGGTTTCACCCTCCACCATTTCCAACTTTTCAAACCTTTCCACCACTCTGCCATCCAAAATATCACAGTACTGGCATGGATTCATGATCCCCTAAACCCCTGTAAGCATTCCTAGTCCATTCCACCCCATACAAGACCAATACCATAAGTTCTTCCTCCTCCATGCTTGACTGTTGGAGTGGTGGTTCTGTCAGAGAGTGGTTACCATGAAAATTGGACAGTGGATGACTGGAAAAGGATCTTGTGGTCAGGTGAGACTATAATGAACAGAATTGGTTCAGACAGAAGGAGCTACACTTGGAAAAATAAGGGAGAACCACTGTCTGACAGAACCACCACCCTGACAGTCAAGCATGGAGGAGGAAGAACTTATGGTATTGGTCTTGTATGGGGTGGAATGGACTAGGAATGCTTACAGGGGTTTAGGGGATCATGAATCCATGCCAGTACTGTGATATTTTGGATGGCAGAGTGGTGGAAAGGTTTGAAAAGTTGGAAATGGTGGAGGGTGAAACCATGTTTCAGCAGGACAATGACCCAAAACACAATTTCAAGAAGGCAAACCAGCAGTTTTAAGACAGGAATATTGAAGCCTGGTATGGATAGCCCAATCCCTTGAAATATTAGCCCCATTGGACACCTCTGGGTGGATCTGAAGAAGGATCTTAACCAGTCAAGGGGGTGCCTGAGTTGTGGGAGAGGGTGGTGGAGGAGTGGAATAAAAATGCACCAGAATGATGGCAAAAGGTTATAGAAAGGATGACTAAAAGGATTCAAGGAGTTACCAAGGCAAAAAGGGGTGAAATAAAGTAGTAATTGGGCAGATAGTGGATTTAAAATGTGGGTCAAAAAACTGTCCCAATGATTGATTGATTTGATTTGATCATAAAATGCTTATATCATGGCCAATCTCTTTGATCCAAATTGGGAATGGTAGCCAGGAAGCAGGGCTTTCAGACATACAGCCACACCATAACCAGATTCCTAAATGCTGAGGTGCTATAGAGTGAATACTAGAAATGGTGCAAACATTGGGACAGTTTTTTGACCCACTGTAATTGGTCGCACATTAATAAAACAGATGTATCATGGTTTTCAAGAAAGTGGATCACTGATAAGGATTTTATTTTACATCACACTGTTAATCTGCTTTGATATTTTGTAGGATAATACTAGAACATATTTAATGCCACCCTGTAGCATACATCAGATGAGATCTTGTATTTTTGTGGCTGCAGATGTGTTTTATCTTGGAAATTCTACTGATCTTGTCAATGCATAATCGGTGCCTATACCCACCAAACCCACCACACGGGTACGGGTTTCCATGGGTTGGGAGCTGTATACCCATACCCATACCTGGCAAAACCCACGGTGTTATGCTCAGCAGAGCATTCTGTGCGGCGTGCACGGGTTGGCGCGGGTCCATTACCTCAGCCATGAGCCTAGCATGATAAGGCTAGACTCTGGGCACTGTTTAGCTTCGGGATCGGTTAAGGTTTGGTGCTATAATCAAGCACAGAGGGAGACGGGATGAGCCAGCCAAAGGGAGCTAATTGTCATGAACTGACACCCTAGAAAACCTCCTGACCCCCCAGAAATCCTCAGACGCTCCCAGAGACCTTGTAAAACCCTCAGAAACGAAGATAACCCTAGATTAAGACCAGAGAAGGGCCGGTCCGGACCAGGGCCGGACTCCTGCCAAATTGGAGACCTGTGGGAAGAGTACTAACAGAACCCCACAATGCCTAAACAGCAGTCCACAAACTGCAGACTGCGGACTGCGGATTTCTAAGCCCAAAAGTGGGGCTATTCTCATTGGTGGATCAGTAGGGAGTTAAAGCGAAGTTAACCTCCCCTAAAGTGGTGCACAGACCAAAGTCCTGGTTGTAATTACGTATATAAACCCTTTGGGAATAGAATGGACAGCTCCAGACTGTCCACTTGTGATCCGGTTCCTGATTACCTAGGAGATTAGCCCCACCTTGTGGAAGGCTTCTCATCCCTTGCCCTTGAGCTGTTTGCTTCGTCTCCCTTGCACTTTCACCCTCACTCTCACCCTTTGCCCACTTCCAAATCCCTTCCCCTTTGCATACAACCCACTGTCCAGACAGTTGACAGTGAGTTGTAACATTTGGACAGTCTCCTTTGCAGCAGACAGTGACTGACAAGTGCCCTAGTGTCCCAGAACAGCTCCCCTCTGACCAACTCTTCGGATCAAGCAGACTCCCCCCCTACGAGCTTACCCCCCCCACGAAATCCTCAACTTTGCTGCCTTAGTAGAGGCAGCTGCCACAGCATCCCCTGCCCCCCTTCGTCGGTTTTGCCTCCTCTGGAACTCCCAGAACTTCACCCCTTCCCTGTGCCCTCCCCCACCCTCCAACTACCTCCCCTTGCTCCCCCAGGTCTTCTGAACGCGTCCAACACCTTTGGTACCCCCCTCCTCGCTATATTCGCCTTCCAACCCCTGCCCCACCCCCTCCCACCACTGCAAACGCTCTCTCCCCTGCCACCCTGGCACTGACCATCCTCCAGCACCTCCTGCTCTTCACCTTCATCGTCCTGTGTGCCTTGACCATCCAACCAACCCTCACCAATTTCTTATCTACCATTCGATTGACGGTAATCAAGAATCTTGGGTGCCCAGTCAGTTCTCGAGAGAGACCAGCCTTTTTGATCAATATCCCTGCTTCCTGGACGTGCTTGAGCATAGAGCTAATTACCTTCCTGGTGTGCTCGTTTCTTTCGCTTTCCTCACTTCCATATCGTTCCTATTCGCCCTCGTATTGATCGCTTCCTTCGTTCCACTTATTACCCCCCTCCCACTTTGTAAACATCAATCTCTGTGCCAAGGTAGGGTTCTTGGCCCCCAACATTCTTACCTTCCCCAAGGGCCTCCTCGTCTATTCCTGGAACGCTTCCATTGCCCGCCTTCATCGCTCCCTTCCCCAGAACTCCAGGACGTCTTCAGTGGGGCTAGAGTACTGCTCCAAGGCTTTGATCTTCTGGACGGACGCTTCCTCTCTTTGTTTGGCACCCTTAACTTCACTGACATCGGGGTCCTAGTAGAAGAAAGTACTTCACAGTACGAGATATACTTAGAGACCATCTGGAGCTTGTCCCTTTAGTTTCCCCTGTTCGTCTACCCACCAACCCCCTCCCTTTCCTTCCCATACACCCTTCAGACGGGTACCCTTGCTTTGAAGATATAGACTTTGATATCAACCTCTAAACAGTACGTTGTGCATAACTGTAGAGGTTCCTTGTAAATAAAAGAGTTCTTGGGTGCGGAAAATAGTGTCCTTCCCCACAGAAAGAGAAGACCGCCTCCAACGGGTCCAAAGACAATTTGACCACCTTTTCCAACTTCACAGAGAAGCACAGCTCGCCCTCCTGTACCCAGAACCCCTCATCAGCACCCTCCACGACGACGGACAAGCAGAAGGCTGGTGTGACGTTGATACTATCTATCTACCCCTTCGTCTTCTCCTCCCATTTGGGCGAGTTCTCACTCAAACCCAGTACAACCAATTCCTGTCCGGACCTTGCCAAAGCATTCCCCGAGACTCCCAACACCAACTCCTTTACTGGCACCTTGCTCAGCTCACCCATTCCACAGGGGACCCCCTTGAAACACTCCTGATCTGTGTCAACGACGAATATCTTTGGAAAGAGCACATCCCTCCTCGCATCCCAGAACTTGAAACACTTGTGCTCAGAGGGGAACGTCTTTATTACCTCTCTACCTTTCGTTTGGACCACATAAGAATTAATCTCACCTTTGACGAGATCCGCCTCCACTCCGCTCCCTCCCCCTCTGGCTGGCGACTGGTAGAAACAGAAGGCATACAAATTGAATACCTGTGGACTGCTGATTACTGGGAGACCACTCTCGTAACCATTGCCCATTCCTTGTCAACCCTCCCATCTTCACAGACCCCCCTTATCTCCCTACCTACGCTGAACTCTCCCCCTCCCCAGAACCAGAAGAGCTCACATTCCCTACCCTTTCCCTTGCAGCAGTCACTCAAGAAGAAGAACGCCTCACCCAGATCCAGACAGCCTTAATTGGTACCACTACCACCTGGTCTGACCTTGAAACTCCCACAGAAATACCTCGACTTTGAAGAAAGTTCTCCTGTACCAGACGCACTGCCTCTGTGAGATTGATCTTTGCACCTGTAATTATCGCCCAGAAACCCCCCCTACCCCCCAGGCATAGTGTTGTGGAGGCCTTCTGCCTTTGATACGTACTTACCTTCACATTACTCAATCTAAGTAGGAAAAGGGAATAAAAAGAGACTCCTTTGCATCGTGGCTAGTATTACTGACTGGGCTATCAACCTGGCGTCCCAACACAGAAGAAGTCAGTCCAACTCCCCCAAGATAGAAGAAGAAACCCTAGAAGACGTAGCAGTAACGATACACCGGCCACACCTGCCCCTCATCACACCACTAGAGGCAAAGAGCGCAAACCCATCCCAGTCCCAGTGCACCCCCACCAGAGCGACCACTCCCCCCTGTCCCAGAGCCCTTCCTTGCCCATCTAAACTATTCCCCTATTCCCCCAACATCCACCCAGCTTGCTTCGACATCAACACCCTTCCTAAACCTTCCAGTTGTAGAATCAGATCAGTCCCGATCCCGATCCCCTTCCATTGTTCACCTGGTCAACCACATCTACCCTGCCACCGATATCTACGTCTCTGGGACATTACCAACTCGAAACCCCAGTGAACTACGAGAATTCCACCTTCACTGTTCTGCCCAACTTGCAACTCAAAGAGCCAATCACCTTGACGTCTACCATCCCTTGAGTGAAGCTAACCGAATCACCACAGACCCCCTGTACTTTGAGAATCTCCTTTGGCGACTCCGCATTGTTATCTCTGCTCCAGGAATAGTTGAAGAGTATTACTGGATCCACAGGAACATCCGCAACTACCGTCTAGATCGTGCTGTCCTTCGCCCCGCCTACCAAGTCTTCTACGCCTGGAACGCCCAAGGGTGGACTACATACCGCCTTAGCACCCGCTCTGAATGACCTCAGAACGACCTCTTACTGCTGAAGAATTAGCTCAAGTCCCCTTTGGCTTTACCCACCCTATCTTTGACTACGACGACCGTGCTTTTGTTGCTACCTGGAAAGGAGACAACTACTACACTCAGACTCTTGGAAACGACTGGAAACGTCTTCGGACAGTCGCATCCTTCCTGTAAACGAATATCTCAGTAATTTCCCAACATCGACCTCATCAGCAACCTTGACCTCCACACATTCTACGGAACATACAACGGAAAGGAAGTCCGTTGGTCCGACACCCATACAGCGTGGGTCTACCTTAATAACCACCGTGTCCAATTCCCAGTTGCTTCTATCACCTCAGACGAAGAAGAAGTGTCCCAGTCCCTTGAAGCTGTAGAGCAATCCCTTCGTGCTATCACCCTCAGAACCCCCCCTACTCTCCCATCCATATCCCTTGCCTCCACAACTACCGCTATTGCTTCACACCCTCCAAAGACACCAACACCTCTGAACATCATGAGTACTACTGCTGCCTCCAATGGGAAGATCCTAGGATCACCCCCAGAATCTTTTGATGGTCAAGCCTCTAAAGCAGAACGTTTCTGGTCCCAGCTAGCCAACTACTACTACCTGAATGAAGGTGCCTTCACTGATGAGAGTCGACGAGTCTCTGCAGCCCTCACCCACTTTAAACTTGATACACCAGCAGGCGAATGGGCCAGAGACCGCACCAACACTGCACTCCAAGCCAACCCCCCTTCCTTCGGGACCTGGGACCGCTTCAGAATTGACTTTGAAAAACAGTTCATTCCAGTAGAAAGTCGCCTCCTGTCCACCAAGGCCATGTACGAAATTCGCCAAGGCACTCGCCCCTTCAATGACTGGTACCAAGAATGGTCCACCCATGCTACTCGTGCCACAGTGGACGAAAACACCAAGATCTATGCCTTCCGAAGCATGATCAACCAAGGTCTAGGACAGAAGCTCCTTGGACTATCCCCCAGCCCACCACACTCCGTGATCTTGTCACTAAGGCCAGAGAATTTGATGCAGCATGGCAGCTTTATGGCAGGACCACCAAGCCTCGACCTCTCCATCTGCGTGTTGGAGAAGCTACCACTGACAACCCAGAAGCCCAAGTCAACTTTGTTGCCTCTCCCCAGCCCAGAAACCCTAACACCCCTCCACGCACTACCAAGTTAACCCCAGAAGAAAAGAAGTATCGACGAGAAAATAAGCTTTGCTTCTACTGTGGGAAGCCTAATCACATCGCCAATCAATGCCGCAGCAAGACCAGGGCCATCCAAGGTCAAGGACCTCCTCGCCTACCCCAGTAAGAGCCCTGGCATCAGAAGAAGCACCCCCCCAAGCACCACGACCCCCCCCTGACTACCTCTCAGTATCCGCCACCAAGAGCTATGAAGATCCAGTACCATACATGATGGACGAAGACGGACCTTCGGATTTTTAACACGTCCTACAGCTGCACTGTCTGTGAGGACTTCTTGTAACCCCAGTGTTCCTTGTACGAGCCGCTCTGCGGTCCTAGATAACCTTGGTTTGAGCATGTATCCTTGTTAGTGACTAGAAATGCTAGATCACCTTCTATTGTGCTCAAAGCAGAACTCATTGGACGAAACACTAGGAAGAAAATCAGTGCGCGTGCCCTAATAGATAGTGGGGCAGAAGGATTAATAATCCATCAAGACTATGCCAAAGCACATCACCTAACCTTGAGCACCCTTGCCAAGCCTCTCCGCATCAAAAATGTGGATGGAACTAGTAACGCTAATGGAGCCATTTACTACACCACAACCCAAATCCTACGACTACCCCTCCAAGACCAATACCATGAAGAACTTGCAGAGTTCTATGTTACTAATATAGGGGACCATGACATTATCTTAGGAACTGACTGGCTACGTTGCCACAACCCAGAAGTAAACTGGAAAGATGACACCCTGACCTTGAAGCATTGCCCCACATCCTGCACCCTTACCATGACCCCTCTGACCTTTACTTCGACACACCCCTCTTGCCCTGCTCCGTCTACAATCACAGTACAACCCCTGACGGACCAGACCCTCATAGCAGCAGCAGAAATCTTTGCAGCCCTAATCACAGATCACCCCATGATTACCCCAGAAGAAGTACCTCCCAAATTCATTGTCCATATCCGTGCCAAGACCACCATGTCCACTCAGATTGCTGCAGATCAAGTAAAGACCCCTATGTCCTTAGAAGACCAACTCCCTCCTGAATACCTCGCATACCGATCTGTCTTTGAAGAGAAAGCCTCTCAATGTTTGCCACAGCACCAGCCATGGGACCATGCCATAGAACTCAAACCAGATGCCAAAGTGCGTGACTGCGGCATCTACAAGCTCACCCCTGAAGAACAGAAAGCCCTGGATGTTTTCTTACATGACCACCTGGCCAAGGGATATATCAGAGAATCTAAGTCCCCCATTGCTAGCCCCTTCTTCTTTGTAAAAAAGAAGGATGGAAAACTACGTCCTGTCCAAGATTATCGAGCCTTGAATGAAATCACAGTAAAGAATGCTTACCCCCTACCCTTGATCCCAGAACTCATTGACAAACTTCACCATGCTCGCTACTTCACCAAGTTTGATATCCGCTGGGGATATAACAATATCCGTATCAAAGAAGGAGATGAATGGAAAGCTGCCTTTAAGACCAACCGAGGTCTCTTTGAACCCCTTGTCATGTTCTTTGGACTCTGTAACTCCCCTGCCACATTCCAAGCCTTCATGAATAGAGCCTTCGAAGATCTCCTTGCCACCGACCATGTTGTCATCTATATGGACGACATCTTAATATTTACAGACACCATGGACCACCACAGAACACTTACTCACCAAGTCCTCCAACGCCTCCAACAGTTTGACTTGTATCTAAAGCCTGAGAAGTGTACCTTTGCTCAGACAACCATTGACTATCTTGGCCTAGTCATCACAGCTGGCCGTGTCCAGATGGACACTGCTAAATTAGAGGGTATTACGAAATGGCCTCCCCCACGCACCCTAAAACAACTCCAAGCCTTCCTTGGATTCTGCAACTTCTACCGACGTTTTATCAAAGATTTCTCCCTCATTGCCCGCCCCCTCCATGATCTCACCAAGAAAGATACCCCTTTCCTCTGGACTTCTGACCATGACCTTGCCTTTTCCACCCTAAAGAATGCCTTCACCACTGCCCCTGTCCTCGCCCTCCCTGACCATACTAAAGCTTTCCGTATCATCACTGATGCCAGTGACTTTGCTATTGGTGCCATCCTTGAACAACCTGATGAACTCAATCGCTACCATCCCCTTGCCTTCCTATCCAAGTCCATGCTGGATGCTGAACGCAACTATGACATCCATGACAAAGAACTTCTTGCCATTGTTCGTGCTCTGGACACCTGGAGACACTACCTTGAGGGTGCAGCCCTTCCCTTTGAGGTGTGGACTGACCACAACAACCTGACTTACTTCCGCTCCAAGCAGAAGCTCTCCCGCCGCCAAGCACGGTGGGCCCTTGAACTGTCTCGATACAACTTCACCATTGTTCACAAACCTGGCTCTTTCAACAAATCTGATGCTCTGTCCTGGCGTCCAGACCATAAAGAGGGGATAGAGCATGACAATGATGAGCACATACTCCTGGACTCTAAGTTTTTTCGCATTCAGGCCATGAAAACCACAGTCACAACAACTCATGACTCCACTCTACACCGCAGAATCAAAGACTGCCAAGACCATGACAATGAAGTCACCCAAGCCCTGACCACCATCTTGCACAATGGGCCACGCTCCCTTGCCAAAGGACTGGAGGACTGGAACCTAGAAAATGGCCTAATCCTACATAAAGGCCAAGTCTACATCCCCAAGTCCCAAGAACTACGAAGAGACATTGTAAAGTTACATCATGATTCCATTGCCACAGGACATCCAGGCAGATGGAAGACCTATGAACTAGTATCACGAGAATTTTGGTGGCCAGGAATGTCCTCCTTTGTCAAAGAATATGTGGACGGATGTGCCACCTGCCAAGAAACCAAAGTTCGACCTCGACTACCCATCCCTTTGCAACCCAATCAAGTTCCAACTCGAGTATGGGGAACAATCACCATGGACTTCATTACAGACTTACCCCTATCTCAGTCATACGACTCCCTATTTGTGGTGGTGGACCGGTTCAGTAAAGCCACCATCATTGTTCCTTGCACCAAAGATATCACTGCCCCAGAAACCTCCAAACTATTCCTTGAACATGTATGGAGACGCACTGGCCTCCCAGACCAAGTCATCTCTGATCGAGGCCCCCAGTTTGCATCCAAAGTCATGAAGGAAATGTGGAGCAACTAGGAGTACAATCATCCTTGAGCACTGCCTATCACCCCCAGACTGATGGAGAGACTGAACGGGTCAACCAAGAACTAGAACAATACCTCCGTGTCTTTTGCAACTTCCAACAAGATGACTGGGCAGAACTGATCCCCTTTATGGAGTTCGCCCACAATGCTAGAACTCACAGTGCTACTAAAAGATCTCCCTTTGAAATCTGGTATGGCTTCCAACCAGAGTTTATTCCCCCACTCCATTTTGCCACCCCTATCCTGTCAGTTGAAGAAAGACTCCGCACCCTAGAAACTATCCGTAGTGAAGTAGCTGCTGCCCTCCAGGTGGCTGCAGAACTCATGAAACAGTCGAGACCAGATGGACCCCTCCATGCTTTCAAAACAGGGGAGCTGGTTTGGTTGGAAGGGACAAATATACACACCACTCACCCCAAAGCCAAACTCAGCCCCCGACGTCATGGTCCTTTTAAAGTCATACATTCTGGCCCTGTCAACTGCAAGCTTGAACTCCCTAAGTCATGGCACATCCACCCAGTCTTTCACAACTCTCTCCTGTCCCATTACAAAGAAACCCCAGTCCATGGACCCAACTTCACTCGACCACCACCAGAACTTGTGAATGGGGAAGAAGACCATTATGAGATAGAGACCATCTTACAGTCTGCTCACACCCCTAACAGAAAGGGCATCCGTTACCTTGTCAAATGGAAGGGCTACCCTGCCTCAGAAAACTCGTGGGTCCCCTTCACTGAAATGAAGAATGCCATGACCCTGCTTGGGACTTCCATCATCGACACCCTACCCTGCCTAGACCCCCACACCTCTGACAAACTTGCTGTGGCACAGCAAGGCCCTAAAGAGGGGATAGTGTCATGAACTGACACCCTAGAAAACCTCCTGACCCCCAGAAATCCTCAGACGCTCCCAGAGACCTTGTAAAACCCTCAGAACGAAGATAACCCTAGATTAAGACCAGAGAAGGGCCGGTCCGGACCAGGGCCGGACTCCTGCCAAATTGGAGACCTGTGGGAAGAGTACTAACAGAACCCCACAATGCCTAAACAGCAGTCCACAAACTGCGGACTGCGGACTGCGGATTTCTAAGCCCAAAAGTGGGGCTATTCTCATTGGTGGATCAGTAGGGAGTTAAAGCGAAGTTAACCTCCCCTAAAGTGGTGCACAGACCAAAGTCCTGGTTGTAATTACGTATATAAACCCTTTGGGAATAGAATGGACAGCTCCAGACTGTCCACTTGTGATCCGGTTCCTGATTACCTAGGAGATTAGCCCCACCTTGTGGAAGGCTTCTCATCCCTTGCCCTTGAGCTGTTCGCTTCGTCTCCCTTGCACTTTCACCCTCACTCTCACCTTTGCCCACTTCCAAATCCCTTCCCCTTTGCATACAACCCACTGTCCAGACAGTCGACAGTGAGTTGTAACACTAATCCCCTAAGGCTGTTAAGTGGAGACAGGGCCCAGTTGCTGTGCCGGAAATGCACTGAGCACACTGGAGCCCTAGGAGATGGCAAAGGGGTTCAAAGGGAAGGGTACACACCCATTGCCAGAGGCAATGGGGGTCCCTGTAGGGATCTCAAGGATGCAAAAGAGGGGGAGAAGGCTTCTGATGTATTGGGGTCTAAGATCTCTAGGCTGAAGGCACAAGAGGTCAAATCTGGGGTCGTACAAACTGTCTACAGGGTCTTATATACTGTATGGTGGTCTGGTCTGTAGCTAATCAGAGACAGGGTCAGAGTCCTTATCGTCCAATAGATAAGAGGTCAAATATAGTCCATGATAAGGATAAGCCTTATCAGAAGCATAGTCATGTGGGACAGCCCCACAGGAGTCATATCAGTGTGGGAGGATTCCCACCAGGGTCAGGAGCGAATGGGGAGATGACAGGTCCCATAGAGGTCAGATCAGTGTGGGGATACTCCCACAGGAGTCAGAGGAGAGGGTTGAGTGACTGATGGGTCAGATGATCTGAGGGGTCATGATCAAGGTCCAAGGTCACATGGTCAAAGGGGTCACATGGTCTGAGGTCATGTGGTCGAGGGTCACATGACAGGTCATGGCTTTGAGTCCATGTCATGTGCCTACAGGTCACGTGGTCTGGAGGGGTTAATACAAGCCAAAGTCGTCTTGTGTACAGCGTCAGGTTTGGCAGGGACAGTGTCAGGGATCCCATGGGTGTCAGCCACAGGGATAGGGTACAGGTGCTGGCCAAGACAGAGGCCGAGTATCAGGGGGAGAAGGAATGCAGCCATCAGCACAGTAGCTGAACTAGTAGTGAGTCAGGTGCAAGTGTCAAGGGTAGGGGGTCCTGAGAGTGTCATGTCACAGGCATCAAGGTGGGGTCCTGGGCATACAAGCCACAGGCATCAGGTGAGGTCCCAAGGCGGCAAGCCAAGGGCATCAGGTCAAGGGTCCTAGGCACA